>BMAO01033598.1:0-131691 GCA_019973975.1 Trichonephila clavata | reverse complement strand
AAAAATCACTCTCTTCAAAAATACAACTCAAAAGTTAACTTTATAGTGCACAAAATGGATCTCTGATTTCACACATCATTTCGTTTATTCTTCTCAGTTGTGAAAACGATCATCGTATCATTTCCAGGTAAATAAAAACTCTTTCTCAAAGCAACATTTTTTGGAAACAGTTCAAAAACTTCAGTCGTTAAAATGAGACGATCGAGGAAATGGACGTTCAATGGAAGTGGAGAAGGCACTGAAGATTCGCTTAAAGTATATTTATTCTTAAAAATGCAATTCAGATACTTTCAAAGCTATTGAGAAACCATGAACTCAAATATTAAAGCTGAAATAAAGGAAGCTTTTCTTCGAAAAATGTCTAGACGAATGTTTTCTTTCATATTTAAAAACATGTTTTTACAAGATTATAAGGCTATATATATATATATATATTATATATTTTTAGCTTCATGAATTCAACTTTCAGTTTTAGAACTGTTAGCAGCATAATGAATTAAAGGACACATTAATTTTGTATTTTTATGAAAATTAAAGTAATTTGACATTGAATTTCTCTTTGTATATTTAAGCTTCCCAAAGTTTTACTAAAAGATATTTTTTTTAATTTTTTTAAAAAAATAAGTATTTTTTGTCCGAGTAACTTTTAGGATATCGTATAACATAAAATTAATTTAATAAAATTGGATATCTATATTCATATTACTGTCTTTAAATAGAGCTTCATTTAACTTTATTCTTTAAATGCCATGTTTAATTACAATGTTACTCAATTAATATATTTTGTATTCATTTAAATCATAAGCAAATCGAAAAATTATACGTTATCCTTACATATATACATACGAACATTTTAAAAATTCTTAAGAAAATTAATCTTTACAAAAATTTCTATAGCTGATAAATAAAAAAAAAATGCTTTTCCCTTTTCCTTATTTTCAAGCACAACTTTTTTTATGCAATTTAGATAACTACATAACTTTAGTTTTATCGATCCTAAAGGAAATGACACAGGTATAGAAACTGAAATAGCTGTTGCTAAATTTATCTGAAGAAATATAAAAGCACAATTCTTATAAACATGGGTATCCACTTAACCTCTGTTCGCGTTAGTCATCTCTGACGGTATTTGATCTATTTGTGTTCAATGCACAATAAAAGATGAAGGAGCTCGTTTTTTAGATAAAACAATCTGGAAGATTCTGAACAAAATATTTCCCAACTCAGTGGTTTTTAAATCAAATAAAATTATTTTGTCAAAGCAACTTAATTCTCGTAGATATATCTTTCGTTATTATTTTTTAGTCGTATTTTGCAGTTATTAATACAAAAATGCACTTGAAGAAATAATCAATTTTATACATTTTTAATCATAAATTAAGTGCTTTTTATTATAATACTAGCTGACCCGGCCACGCGTTGCTGTGACTTTGTTTTAATACGTTAGTTCAATATTATTCTAAGCTATTCAATGCAGTCAAATTAATCTTCGTTTATAATTTTGGAGGGTTGAAATAAAGTATAAAAAAAATTATTTTAATTTTGCATTTCATTCATCTCCTACTTGAGTGTAGTATAATGCATGAATTACTAACGAAGTCGTTAAGTAACAACATATGAAGGATTAATTTTATAAATGTGGTAAATAACGTTGATTCTTTGCAATTTTTAAAATTATTTTAACATTTTAGAGTATAACAAATAATAATTTTATACAACTAATCGCTAATCGGTGCACAATATTTTTCGGTAACCCATATTTTGCCAACTCAAAATGATTCAACGGTTTCCACACACGTGAGCGTGTAACATCTAGTTGCCCATTCGAGAAACATGGATTTTCTAAGTCCAAGTATCAAATGAATATTGTTCGGGTTTCAGATTCATTTATGATCATCGCGAAAGCCAAACGAATCGGAATTGAAGAATTTTGAATGGTATTAGAGATTCTTACGGTATTAGTGGAATACGTGTGGCAACAAATTCCGTAGTAGCAGAACCGAATTTTCGTTCAAACTTTGCAGTCAAAATATTTGCTTCAAGAAGTTCCCGGTATAATTTTTTGATGATCAAACGTGCACCGTTGCATTATCTAGGTGAATTTAAGTTACGCAGATAAAAACCGGGGAACCAACCGAAGATTATGTGGTGACATTCCTGATATATCTAGAGAATTCAAAAACTTGGTTGAAAAATTTACAGTTTTGTTTTTATCAACAATATTGTCGATTGGCTTAAAAAACGTTGGATCAACTGGCAACAAACTTGTGTCTGAAAGTTTATTTCATCACAATATCAACATTTTTCTGATTAAGTAACAGGATTACAGAGTCAATAATTATCAATATAATTATACAGTATATCCGGAAAGACACTCTCAATCAGTTCCTTTTTGCCTAAAGAACATTACAGAAATCGTCTGGGTATTTCGTGCATTGTGTATTGGGATGAAGTTCTACTTCACCGTTTCCGATATTCAGTATTTGGTTAGGAAATATTTGCTCAGATTGATCATTTTGCAAATGTACTCGAGTGTTTATGGTCAGTCGAAGTGTTTCCACGTTTCGCCATCAAAACGGTTATTTTAAACAGGCGTTAATCTCGTGAGCAAAAGTAGAGCGTGTAATGGCTGTTAATACCTGTCGGAAATCATCAGACACTAATACAGCAACAACACCGAATATTCTCTCGTTGCCATTTAAATCTTGCAAAGCTCTATGTAATGTTTTGAATGAATGTTTATGGTTCATGGTACAATTATCCCTGATCATGACAATTCATTTGCAATACTGTTGCCAATCCACCCTTTTTTTTCAATGGTACACATTTCATCGTGTATTTTAAGAATGTTCAATGACAGCTGATGTGGAATGTGCAGTTTTTCCGCCATCTAACACAGTGACAACAATGCACGAAGATGCAATTCCCTATTGCAATCATATTTTCGCTCGACTGCACCTGAAAGTTTAGTTGCTACAGAGAATGAAAATCCGGAGGTGGAACTCGAACACAAAGCCATTTGACCTCATTCCAGCAATATCCAGAAAATTTACCGAAGCTTTTGAAATCCGTATCCAGGTTCTCGTTCCCACCCCGAGAAGTATTTGATGCCCACTTTCGACGCCCTTGCTCCTGTAAGTTCAGTCTCTGAAGGGGGACATTACGATCGGTCGGCATTATCCGGCACAGTTACGGGAGTTTCTAAAATCCGATTTGACATTATTATTGTTTCCCATCCAGAAAAACACCAGGGGAAAGCATTTCTCTCTCCTCAAAAATTAAATCAAGCCTTTTCCACAGTTCGTGCAAAATACTTTCGTCTGGCATTATTTGACGTAGATATGAGATTCTATTGAATTGGATTGAGAATATATATATTCGGATCGCCTGTTTCGAAATATAATTAAGATCCACTTTTTCGTCTCTATGTCTGCAGTGGCCGCGGTAGCCAAGTGGTCAAGGCATCGGATCATGGCTAGCGTGTCATGAATTCGAGCCCAGTACCACTGAAAACCCGCCGTGTAGGGGAGCGATTCATGTCAAATATGTCGAGAGCTCAAACGTCCTCCCTTTGGTGTGGTGTGGTAGTTAGGTGAGGGCGTGCCAGCTCAGGTGTCGTCCGCGTCACTTGAGCATGGTTCAAAATTACGCGGTTAGTCGCCAAAAGCCCTCGTGTGGCTGAATAGTGCGACGTTAATATTCACTCACTCACTCACTTTACGTCGGCAAGATAGGCTGGTACTGCTGTTCGAGAATATTCCGATCCCCTGGCATTATCTGTCAAAAATACAAGAATTTCTATATTTCGATTTCAGACTCGCTTAAACCATCTCAAATTACCCCAAGAATACACTTTTCCCATGCCAAGACTTTAAGGTGTGCTCCTGTCCCGGTTTGCGTAAAAGATGGTCATCTTGAATTATCCGGCTAAGTTACTGTTATTTCTCAGATTGAATATCAGATTCAGATTATCCGTTTTGAAATACACAATGACAAAGTTTTCATGATCCAAGGCTTTTAAGGCAAGTCCCTGCTACGGTGTGTCTAAAATACGGTCGACTGGCATTATCCGGCAAAGTTATCGAAACTCCAAACATTCAATTTCAGATTCTATTTTCACACTCCGAAATGCACACGGAGCTGACTTTTGATGCTCCAGGGCGAGCAAGTTCAGTCGCTAGAGAAAATGAAAATCCGGACGTGGAACTCGAATCATTTGCCTTTTCTCCTAATTAAGACAGTATCCGGCAAGTTTAGTGGAGTTTCTGAAATATAATTTCAAATTATCGTTTCCCGTCCCTGGATGCAACTGGAAATTACTTTTGTTCCCCTGAGCTGGCAAGTTCAGTCCCTGGAATCGGCATTAGGGACGTCCGGCATTATCTGGCAAAGTTACAGGAATTTCTAAAATTCAATTTCAAACTCTCGTTCAGCATCCCGAATTACAACAGAAACGCACTTTTTTCGCACCAAGACATTAAGTGTAAGCTCTTGCCACGGTTTGCATAATAAATGGTCATCCTGAATTATCCGGCAAAGTTAGAGTTATTTCTCAGACTGGATATCAGATTCGGATTATCCATTTTGAAGTACGCCAGGGTCCAAGTTTTCACGATTTAAGGCTTTTTATGCAAGCCCCTGTTATGGTGTGTCTAAGATACGGTCGGGCCGCTTTATCCGGCAAAGTTATGGTTATTTTTGGAAACTGACTCTAAAATCGGATTCCACACCCCAAAATACGCCGGGCATCTAATTTTCGTGCATTTTGGTTTGTAATATCTGCTTCCACAGACGCATGAGCAATGCCACAGTTTGCGATTATTCCCTTAAGGGAATCTGGCAACGATTTTCGGATTCTTCACATTTCCGGCAATAAAAAAATTATGGCGTGATTAATTGAAATAAAAACCATCCTATGTTCTAAGTTGAACGAAATGACACACAGTACGCAAAATTATATTATGATCGGTTGAGTAGTTTCGGAGTCCATTGCGGACAAACACTGTGACACGTATATTTTATATATAAAGATATTGAAATGACAGAAAATTTTTCCTTCTTAAATTATTACTATTAAGACAATTTTGTACTTGTGGTATTTTTGTGGTAAATATGAGTTAAATATTACTTCAGAATTATTTCTATAATAATATTTCGTGTGCAAAATTCTTAATATCCAATAAATCTTTTTCTTTTATTCAAGCTCATTTTTGTTGCCAAAAACAAAAAGACGATATTCCCCGACCTCATCATAATTTAACTGTTAATATATGGTCTATTTTATAGAGTTCAGTACAAAGCCAATTTTCTCCATCTCTCCGAGAACTTTCACAATATTTCCATGAAGAATGGTACAATATTTCTCTAAACACTATTCAGCACTAGTATGAATAGATTCCTAGGCGAATCCAAGCCGTATCACATGCCAAAGGCAGTCCTACAACATACTAATAAGGGATTCCTTACATATCTAAGGTGTTTCCATTATTTTGATAACCACCTGTATCTGACAATAATGAAACTTTATTTTCAGGAATTTATTTTATTTATATAATGGGATTATAAAGATCGAAACATAAAGAAAAAGAATCAATTCCCTATATTTACTTCCCATGAAACTTTGTACATTCAAAGCTCAAGAATCTTAGAAAATTTAATTTTTTCGAACACAATTCCACAAAAGTAATAAAATGACAATTTTATAAATTTCTGTTTCATTTTTTTTATATAGAACGATAATTGTTTAAATGTAAAGTTTATTAACTCTGAAGCTACACGAAAGCTATTGAAGAACTTTGAAATTTGGAATTGTGATCCAATGAAGTGTTTAACAACTGTAAATTAACGTATCCCACTCTTGTGAGAACTTTGAATCTCGATAGATTAACCGTTCTTCAGTACCTCAACATCACAGATCCTTTGTGGCTTCAGGATTCTAATCCATGCCTGAGCAGAAATTCCATTATATACGAGCTCGTGACCTTGACCGCTGTCATGAGGAAACACCAAAAATAGATAAGAAAATCTCCGTATCAAGTATGACAAATTAAAGATAACCGGGGGGGACAAATTCTTATCTAAATAAATTTATCTTTTTCTTATTTTTATATTCCGCTTACTTGCATATTTTTGAGTATATATATAATATTGTATCAGTTATCACAGTTCAAACTTTCTTATTTTATTATTATAATACTGAAGTGTTGTAAAATGATATGTATATATGTCTGACATCTATTTCTATTATTTTCTTATCTGTTAAATTTTTACGTTGATAGAGACTTTCAAATTACTTTCTTAAAACTTTTAATTTAAAAATAGAAAAACTTTTCATTACTATTAATTTTCGTGTTACAAAAAAATAATCATAGTTCTTTAACATACTAATTATCCCTAATCATAAAAGTTTTATCCTATATAATAATACTTTCATATTCCCTTTACGTACTACAGCATTAATTATTATTATTATTATTATTATTTGATATTGTCTTGAGTTGTTTATGAAAAGAATTCTTGGTTATTTATCTACTTATCGTGCAGTTTTCTTTCGGAAAGAATAATTCGTCCTTCTTTATTTACATGAACATGTAAAACTAATTATACGTTTTAGGTACAATGAAACTAAAACCAGACTTCTTCTGTGGAAGAACTCGTTTACAGCTAACAAATAACATCAACTTATTAAGATGAATTTCGGTATCTATTTTCATTATGTTAAGAAATAGGAAAAGGTCTTGAATGGCATTTTCTATTCTTAAATTTAATGGGTATAATTTTGAAAGAAAATAATACATATATAAGTAATAATGTAGAGATAATAAAAATATTATAAAATAATTCTTATATGTTCTTAACAGATTTTTTGTTGTGGGTTTTTAATTAAAATTTTTGTAAGAACAAATAACGAAGTTTTTCATGAACTTTTTAAAATCTACGTAGCTTTAAATGTAATAGATAGATACTGTGAATGATATAAAAACTAAAACACTAAAAAAATAGATAAAATAAAATAAATTGGTTACAGAAATTATTATTTACTTTCATAAATAATTAATTGAAGAACCTTGTTTACAAGGAGAAAAAAATTTATCCAGGGGAATGGATAAAGTAAAATCATTTCAGATGAGGAATTTTAAGTTACATCTACAAGTATAAAAAAACAGTCTTAATTCTATAATGTGTGTGTGCGTGCATGAGGGTGCATGTATTCGTTTGTAACTTTTTGTTATCATTACATACAATAATTAACAGCAATATGAAAGCAAAATGTCGATATAATAATAAATCATGAAGTATAGAGTAAGAAATATATAGATCTCATCATAATTCAAACATCAAATAATATCACTCGTTCTCCTAATAATGTGAAATTTTACCATAATGTGCAATTTCAGTCATTTCAAAGCATAATTATATTTCCTAATGAGAAATATTGCATCATCAATTTGGTGTCGGAACTATATTCAACAACATTTATAGGATTTTAGAAATAGAATGTATATTTTTTTCCCGAAATTGTAGAATGCAATATGAGGTGTGGAAAATAAGCACTTGAAAAAGTGTAATTGAATATGTATAAAACATAATTGCATTTTAAATTTATTTTGTATCATGCGTAATGTTTTGAAATATCAAACGTTTAAAAAAAGAATAATTTAGTCCATTATTTCTTAACAAAAAGAAGTTTTGTATAAAAAATTAGTGAGCCATTTTTTTTAACTAAGGGACCAACTCACAAACAATATTTGATTATTACATCGATAAATTCTTATTTTTAAATTCTGATATTGATGTGAAAATTAGATATTTATTATATGCTCGGCCATTGCCCTGTTTTTATAAATCCTTGTATCTCTTTCCGTATCAAAAGGTAGTTAAATTAAAGCACAGAACGGACTTTAAAAATCACGAATTAAGTTTAATATGTTTCCCCATGTAAATAGGATCTATATTTTTAGAGTTTTACTTAAAGATTCAGGTTGAAGTTAAGAACTTTTAACAAAAAAATTAATACTTTTAACCATCCATTTTATAAGAAACATTTTGTGTGATATTAAATGTTATTTAGCAGTATCTGGTTATATAAATCAATAGAAACGTTAAGTGCATTACTAAAAGTTTTTCAAATATCATTGGAATGTATTTTTTCTTTGAAAAAATGATAGATATATCAGTCTATGCAAAACAAATTTAAACATTTATAATAAATTTATTTTTAAAGTTAATGCTATTCATGGAAGCAGTATGAAAGAATTTTCAAAGTAATTCAATGTTACACAGATCGTAGATCGCTTAACATTTTTGTAACATTTTTGAAATGGAATTTTTCTTAAAATTACCTAGGATTTGATAAATATTGCAGAAAGCACTTCAGTTGAAAAGATTTATATCTGAAATATTCGAATCATTCCTCTAAAAGTTATTGAATATTTTCAGTTTATTTTTTCATCGTTTTTATTTTGTTAACCTTTAGAAGCCCCGTCATCAATCGTACACATTTTCTTTAATAAAAAATAATTTATGATGTTTTTCAAAAACAAATTGTTCTTTTTGCAACGTCTTTTTACATTGTATTTTACAAACAACTTAATTTTTTTCAAATATATATAAAATGTAAATTTTTCTCATAGTTCTTTAAAAAAGAATTTCTTCTAAAAGTTCTAGCTTTTAGAAGAAAATATATAATATTCCTATAATATATATATCTGTGATATATATTATATCTTTCGATATTATACCATCTTATAGGTCAAATTTTGATTTGTGACATTTGTTCTTCGAACATCTGTATCTTCTGAAGAAACATCCAGTTATTTAAAATTTATTTGCTATATTTTGAAATATACTTATGATAATGTATTAGGAAAGTCTGATATATTTTAATATATCTGATATATTCCAGAAATATATATATATTACTGGGGGCATTAAAATTTAACAATGCCATGAGGTAAAGGTCCTACAAATATCGAATTCTCATTAAAAGTATAAGGTACTGCAACGTTTCTCAAACTGGGGGGTGCGCGCTTCGGGGAGGGAGGGGGCGTGATAATTCTGCAAGGAGGCGCGAGCATATTGAAAAGTCCAAAACAAAAGATTATTTAAGAAAATTATTAATTTATAAAATGTAAACTGGCACACAAAATACATTCTCATGATAAAAAAAATACTTATTTACACTGATAAATACACTTATAAATGTATCAGTCCTGCACAATACATTTTATAAGTAATTTAACAATACTAAGTTAAGGGGACATGGTACAATTTACGCAAAAATTTTTAATTGAAGGATTTTCAAAATTTTTTTGGTTGCCTCCTATGTGTGTATACTATGTAAAACAGATTTTGTGCTCAAAATTTCATATAAAGCTAGTCATTTAATTTTTTTAAGGAAAAAATTAAGTTTTTTCCTTAAAAACAAAAACAAAAAAAGTGCTAGATTTAAAAGTAGCATGCTGAATGATTTTAAAATGCTACTTCCTCCTACAAAAATTTACGTACATGCAATTTGATTTACAAGTACGTCAAACTATACATAACAAAATTTGGTATGGGTTTTACGATAACGTGATTGGTATTCGTACAATACTTCTTTTTATGAATGCTTATTGAAAATTCCTTAAAAAATGTATAAATTCTGAGATTAATTATTTTTAAAAAAGTAATTACGATTTGATTCAAAAATGCATACCAACTTTTGTTACATGAATTATTAGCAATATGTAAAAAAAAAAAATCCGAAGCTTTAGGCACAATGGAAAAAAGCCATAGCATTTTAAATGAAAACTAACTGGTTATTTTATCTTTCTGAGATAAGTCAGTTTAAAGTTTTGATTTGCCATAGGGATGTGAATAAAAACGAACGTAAAAGCTATCATAATTTCGCTTTTTTTAAGTTGAGAGCTTTCAAATTTTGTGACATTATAGAAAAGTATGAAAAGAATAATTTTGGCTAAAAAATTAAATTTGGTTTCTTGTCCGATTTTTGTCAATTGAATCGTATTGTGTCCCTTAAAAACGTTTTAAAATTACGAGTGGCCCCATGGGCTTTTCATACATGAAATTATATACAAAAATTAATATTTATCTTGATAATTTGTACGGTTTACAATTAATCTCTTAACTGAAGGTTAAAAGTTACACGAATCGCTCTCCAATGCCACCGTTTTCCATGTAGGCCCGCGTTGTGATTTATGGGGGGCAGGAAAAGGAAAAAAAATAAGCAAATCCTTCGCCGACATTATCAAGTTCCTTTTATTGCATTCCAAAGTCTTCGGAATAATTTTATGGATACCAGTGCACAAAAAGATCGTACTTCGGAAAGACGTATATATACGTCCGATGCAATTAACGGCTTTGGCTGAGCGAGACGTTTCTATACGCCCGCCGCACTTAAGTGGCTAAAGTCGTAGTGTAGCCTTAACGTCAAAGTATATTATTATTGAATTAAATACTTTGTTATTGTTTGGAGGGAAGGGCACGACGAAAATTATGATTGAGTATTGGGTCGCAAACATTGAAATTTGAGGAGAACTGAGGTACTGGAATATGCAAGAAGCCTTAAGGGCAATCTAAAGATGCAAAAGGGAAAAGTGGTATATCTCTCTCTCTGTATAAAAGGAAAGCTATGTAGTGATTTTCGTGTTTGAAAGTTGATTGTTGGTGAAAAGATTGTGTTGTGTTTTGTATATGAATAAAAAATTACTACCAGCACGTGTTAGAATTAAATAGCAACAATATCGTGAACTACAGAGAGTGTGGTTGTTCGTTCCGCGATATTGTTACTCACATAGATCAGAATCCAATGATATTGTAAAGAAAATATGATATTGAGGAGTTCAAGAAGGACGTACTAAACACCAAGCAGGGTCTCAACGACACCCTACCCCTAATTCCCGAATACAAAAAGGTTGTCAGGTCAGATGGCAGAATCCTACATCCACATCACAGACACTGAGATTGTGTGTTTGTTTGCAACCAGTATTTGACAAGTACCTGCATGAACTATGCTATGAAGTCTGAAGCAGCCCGAAGACTATTACTGTGGTTTTCCTTGACACTGCAAAATTATTTAATTATTCTTTTAAAATGAGTTATTATCTGTTATTTAGTGAAAATTATGCTTCTTTCAGAAACTGTGTATGAAGAGAAAAACATACTTTACTAAATTGTCAACATTAATATATCAATATAATCTAGAGAGAGACTTAATTACAAATATAAATTTGATTTCTTTAAGTAAAGTTTTTCTCAATTAAAAAGCATTTGCTTTTATAACAAATACATTATGATAAAAAATTTAATTTTAGGAGAACTTACTTTTAACATAATGAAAACATATACATTCACACCTGAGTTCCCTACTCGTTTGCATGGTTTTGAAATAACACAGTTTAAACCAGAGTTTCTCAAACTGTGGGGCGTGCTCCCTAGGGGGGTGCGATATTACTACGAGGGGTGCCCAAGCACTTTAAAAAGTCGAAAATAAAAGATTATTTCTAAAAATATTAATTTACTGAAAGTAAACAAAATACAAAAAGTAAAATACACATTTACACTGATATAATGCACTTATAAATATATCAGTATTGCACAATATATTTTATAATTCATTTAACATACAATACTAAGTGGAGAATAAGCTTAATAATTAACACTGACCTCATGGGTTTGTCACATTAAGAATCATATACAAAAACTAACACTTATCTTGATAATTTGTACGTTTTATAATTAATCCTTCAACTGAAGATTAAAAGTTACGCGATTCGCTCTCAAATGCCCCTGTTTTCCACGTAGGTGCGCGTGTGTTATGTATGGAGTGGGATGGAAGAAAAGGAATAAATAAGTAAATCCTCTGAAATAAGTAAATACTTCGCAAATACTCTAAAGGTCATTTTGTTGCATTCTAAGGCCTTCGGAATAATTTTATGGATAACAGTGCACAGAAAAGATGGTACTTCGGAAAGACTAATATATACGTCCGAGACAATTAACACCTTGACTGAGCGAAACGTTTATATACGCCGGTGGCACTTAACAGTTTCACGTCGTATTGTAGTTTTAGCGTCAAAGTACAGTATTATTGAATTCAATACATTGCTATTGTTTGGAAGGGGGCGCGATGAAAATTGGTTGAATATTGAGTCGCAAATGTTGAAAGCTTGATAAGCACTGCTTTAAACATTAAACAAACGCACTTATAAGAAATTCACAATGAATAATTATTTTACAATATTTCTAGAGTTTTTTTATTTAAAGTATTCATTCTTTTTGGGGGTAAATATATATACCGCCCTAATTTTAATTTAGTAATTAAAAAAAAACGTTTGAAATTGACATTAAAGTAAATGTATAAGTTCTAAATAAATAAATGCAAGTATATAAACTGCAGATGATTATAATTATAAAATACTTATACCGAGGACGTTTTTATCTATGACTTAAAGAAATGAATAAAGTTCTTCACAGTCATGGAACAGATCTCGTTTTCCTTTCTTAACAACATAAATCGTACCTTATTTTTGCAATTACACTCTATAACAAAACAAAAAAAATCGATGCGCACAAAAGGAGTTGTTGGATTGTAATGAAATTTCGTATGCAAAGACTTCTGCGCGAACATGCAAATGATTCAAATTTGATTACAGTGACTGAATAGTGGGAGCTCCAGGGCATCGGAACTGCACATTCTTTAGGTATATATGTAGTATTTAAAGTATTAGGGATATAAAATATTTCGATCAGTGAGGTTACAACCTCACCAATAGATGGCGCTACCAGCAAATATATGCGCCTCCCCGTAATGGTGGGTTTTTGAGGCAGAAGCGAGAGCGACGGGGAACGAGACAGACGTGAGAGAGACAGACTCCGGTTTACAGGCGCGAGGTAACGTTTCGGTCAACGTGGTGGTCTATAGGCTTAGCGGATCACGTTTTTTGGTCAACGTGGTAGTCGATAGGCTTAGCGACAATTGAGAGTATGCTCCTTGAAATAATTCAAAGTTTGTTAATCAATATTTAATTGGAAATAATTTAATGTTTCATTAAACAGTAATTTTATTCTAATCAGTTTGTTTCTTTGAATATCAAGATCCTGGACATAGTGACTCACCCCCAGACAACAAAAGAAAAGGCACTTGTATTTAATAAAATACACCCCTACATATATATGAAGTGATTCTTCATTTGATGGTCAAAATCTGTGTTGCATTTCGACTGCTATATCATACTTCGGCTGTAACAATGCCTCGTTGAAGGATTCGTGCACGCTACGAGCAGATGTCAGAGTTTGAAAGAGGTCATTCTATCGGATTGAAATGGGCTGTTGCAACCCGGAAGTTGCAGGTGTGGTTTGGGTAATTGAAGAAACAGACATTGTTATTAAAATCACGCTTTTATTTCAGACTAACCAATTTATGATTAATTCAAATTTAGTAACCTTGGGAGCAATCCTAATTAAGATTATCCAAAGTACACTTAGGTACCTCTTGATCCGCTTGTAAATCACTTGTCAGCTCTTTCCTAAACTGCTACAGTTGTTTTCAAATAAGCTTCTCTATTATTTCAAATTCTCCAAATAGCTTGAATGGTAACTTCGGGACGTGCGACTCGCTAACAATTAACGACTAGCTACTCACGCGATTCATGATTGACTTTAATACGCCTATTTCCAGGGTTTAAATCGCATTTACATTTGCATAAAATCAAGTCATCTCTATGGAAGACTGTTCTAAACTCAAACATCAGTTAAAAAATAAATTTTCCAAGACGATTAGTTGAAGGACTGTGGATAGAACCCGTCATAGTCCGCCACCCCTCTTAGAGAAAACGTGATTTGCAGATGATTCTAAGCGACTCGACAAAAATTACATTAAATTTTCACATTTTGAGGAATCTGCCCAAAATCTAATTCTAACAACTCTATTTCTTGAAAATTCACTAACTCGCAAAGCCGTGCAATAAATCAAATTAACTAACCATCTATCACAAATTTAATTATTTAATCTTAGCTTAGCAAAAAAAAATTCTTGCTTTCAAAGTTTATTAAGCATACATTACATAGCACGCAAGTACACCCCATTCGGGCTAGGATTGAGGGAAAATCCCTCAGCTTGGGGGAAAACCCCATCCATGTACCAGCAAAAATTTAACAGACGAATCCTCCTTAAATTATGCACAATTTTCTTTCTTCACTTATCCCTTGTGTGTGTTCATTAGGGTTTGCTACCCTGAAATGGAAATAGAATCACTAACCTATCATAACTGTTGCATATATAATTGATACTAATCATGCATTAATGCATATTTCAGCATTTTATAAACAACCTGGTCTTTCAAAAAATAACTTCCCCGTCTTTCGCTCAAATTACGTACGAAATTTTTGCAACGCCCAGATGACCGTTAAGCACTCTCTTGCAACTACGGAGTAATTCCTCTCTGTCTATTCATGGTTCTAGAATGAATAGACAGAGACGGTTCATATGCAATTAGTCTATCCTGCTGCGTCAACACCGCACCAACACTCACGACACTCGCATCCTCATATAACACTCGCATCCGTATATCCGTCAGCGTCAGAATGGCAGCGGTCGATCTAGGGCTACAACAGAGCGGAAAGAAAGAGCGATTGTCAGAGCAGTTGTCACAGCACCGAATTCGTCATTACCAACTATCCACCCCGTGATCTGCATACATATGCCCAACATGACCTTCCACAGACGACTGAGGGGAGTGAAATTTACGTTCGCGCCTACCGTTACTCCGCTTACCTCTCATACCTGTACACCGTCAAGACTGATTGCAGTGGTTTCGGGGTCTATAAACGTAGAACTGCGTTTACTAGGGATGCATGGCTTTAATGAAGAATGCCGTATCCAAATGCTTCCTGATGACAACTGAAGACGTGTCTGGAGACGTCCAGGGCAGCGCGGGAATGCTGTAATGACTATATCGCACGCCTTACAGGCCGAAACACGGCGTTATTGTCCGGAATGCTATCTCTTTTAATAACCGGACCTTTTGGTAGTCGTTTCTGGCACACAGTTAGCACACAGCCATACGTTGATGACATTCTACCACCGATTCTGTTACCGTTCCTTTTGTGATACACAGAACTTACTTTTCAACATGGCAATCCCCACTCGCACACGCGGCAGGTGTTTCTGTGAATTATCTTTCCTACACTTTCTTGGTCACCTGATCTCTCTCCCATACAGCATATTTGGTACAGTATGGGGAGGCGATTACAACCATCCCAAAATCTTGACGATTTAGCCCAACAATCGGAATAGTTTTGCTTGAAATTTCGTGGGATGCCATACGGAAATTTTATCAATCTATACCACGCCAGATGATAACTGGTCAGAGGTGGACCAAAGCCTTATTGAATTTATCCCTTAGTAACAGTCAAACTCTTAAATAATCATTCACTTCTTCGGAAATTTTAATCGTTTGTTTTTCAATTCATTTTCTTCACATCCACCAATTTTTATCACACTCGGACTTCTCCATCTCTGCCTGATGTGTCGATTTTATATATATACATGTACGTGCTCGCGCGTGTGTTTGTGCGCATAGTATTACGAAGAACACATGCACTGTGTAAAATCGAGAACGGTATGTAGATACAATATATGGCATTGGAATTGAACATCAAGGAGGGGTCACAAAGAGAAATAATTTGGCAAAAGTAGAGAGATGGAGACAGAAATGCACAATATATAAGTGATGCTAATTTGAAAAGATACTCACAAATTAGAGAGAGAACAACATCAGTATTAGGTTATAGGACCACCACGGACAACAATAAATGAAGCAACACTTCTAGGAACTGAGTTAGTGATTATGGATGGCTCTCCATTCCTTTCAACCATTTGCCTCGGTTCACCTTCTAAAAACAAGGGTGTCAGTGCATACAAGCGACGTTCAATTTAATCCTAGACATATTTGACTGGTGAGAAATCAAGGAAGAATTCCTGGTGATCTAGTATTCTCTGCTATGACACGTATCCTCTGAGATTTGAAAACAATATCCACAATGACTTCCCTGGCGAAAATAACATTCATGGATATTAACCTTTCTACAGTTTTCTTCCTTTATATTCTACGAGATAGTATGTACCGGAGAGCAACGCATTTCACATCATTTGCATGGCTATGTGAGGTGCGTTAATTTAAATTGTGCGTAATTATCTGACCATTCTTTCCCGTAGTGTAAAATACTAGCTTGCTTATCTTATCATTTAAATGCATGCACATTAAATAATTATTTTCTGTGCATAAATCCAAATTCTTAAATGAGACGCTTTGATCTCAACTTAGCTATTTTCTAGCAGGAACTTTCTACTTTTAATGAATAAATAATTCAGCCTTCACATAAAAGTAAAGCCTTCCGTCAATTTAATTTCAAAGGTGATTTACTTTGTGTATTTTAGCTCACCTATAAGTATGCCCCTTTCATGCCATGTGTCTGAGGAATGCCCACACATTTGATAATTTTCGAATCGATATTCCTTACATAGTCTCTTTCAAAATAAGGCAAGGTAATATCCGGACCTAATAGAATGATAGGAAATTGAAAATCAGGGATGGTGATTCCTCATGAATAAATATCAAAAATTATTCACGACTTAGAAAAGGAGAATCTGGTTCCCTTTAAATATTTCGTTAGATGTTTGATCATTTTCACGCGATAAAAATCTTTAAATTCATTTTCTGGCATGACATTCAGGTGCTGATGAAGATAGTAAGGAAATAGGGCATACTAATTGAAACTCCAAATATTAGTATGCTTAATCATCCTTAAATTGATTCAGCAATCATGCTATGATTTATGTAAATCATAAGATCCCTATTAATACAGTTTTTGGTAACTTTTGTGAAATATTTTCTATATCAGTCAATTTAAATAATCATTCTATCATTGCTACAACCTTAATTTGGGAAGTTAAAAAATATTCACATTTAATTCTTTTTACACCCAGATGATTAATTGATAAAAAATAAGACCTTATGTATACACGATTAAATGAATAATCTATCTCCATTAAAATATATATATATTATTACTTATTTTCGAAGAAATTTAATTAACAGTATTTTAATCCTATTTTTTGTAGATCAAAATAATTTTTTTGATGAATAGCACAGAGACTAATAAAGAAATAAAACAGATGTGCTAATAGGGCTATTATCTTTTATCTGAACTGGGAATATTTCGAATATTTCTACTACTTTTATAACTTTCGAGCTTACTTACTACATCATACAACGCAAAGATGATTACTTAACACTTATTGAATCCTTTGTTTCTGTGGGTGGAAATTCTAACTATTTTTATTCTGTGACTACTTGCATCGAAGACAAATGAGATAAAGATTGATTATATATTAGGATAAAGATTGCAAGGTTAAACAGAATTTCAAGGCCACAACTTCCTCTTTATTTGCTTATACAGTAGAGTCCCGAAAACTCAACACTCGATATCCCGGCAATTTGGGTAACTCAGAAACACCCATGCAGATCGAATAAAAAACCACGTCACAGTGAACGAAAAAATGCTGGAAGATGAAGAAGACTTTAACGTTGCAGACAAATACTGGACAAATTCCGTAACTCCGGAAAAATTCTTAAAATATCACAAAGTGAAAGACTTAAGTCTGGCGAAACCACTTTTCAGTATTTTGAACAAGGTGCTTCGGTAATAGACTTACTGTCCTTTCATCATCGTGATGAAGCAGCAATACGCAGAGTGCATTATGGAGGACAACAGGATATTTTACGCATTTCTTTTAAAAAAAGTAGCCAGATTTTGCAAAATCGGCTACTTATAATTTTCATTATAGACAGCTTCATGCCTTCATACAGTACTTTTCTGAGGTGTATCTGATCAGGTAAATTACAATATACTATGTATTCATTAATTTTCATTTTCATGTAGTAAGTGCCTTATGCCTTCACAAAGTACGTATTCCTTGTTTAAGGGTAATTGGGCAGTTTATTTTTTATTGTATTCACAAACAAACAATACATTCATACAAAGGTAGTACAGTATTTTCTGAGGAAACACTCGTACTTATTCTTTTTTTAATCTCATTCTTGATAACCCGGCATTTTCACAAACTCGGCCACCCTTCGGTCGTGTAATAGGCTGAGTTTTTGGGACTCAACTATATATATTATTTGCCTAAAATAAAAATTAAAAAAAAAAACTTAATTGGCTATTTTTTGGGGGGGAGGGGGAAGGTGAAAAGTTGTTTTTTTCTTTGTAAAGACTTAATTTTATTTCTACGAATAAGAGCCTCGTAATTCTTAAGTATAAAACAGTAATTTAAGTAATTATTACTATTAATTAAGTACGCAGAAGCATGTAAGAAATTTAAAAGTGCTGAAGTTAATTCGAAATGTAAAATCATTAATAACCGAAAACAACACTAGTACATAAAATTGTCTACGCGCAAGCAAAAACAATGAGTGCGATAGGATAGTTCAGAAAAATATTTTTTTAAATAGTATATTGTACTTCCAAAATTTGAAAAAAATACAAAAAAATATTTAAAAAAGAAAATATTTAAAACATTTTCTAACTTAGGTTAAAAAATAAATAAATAAAAAGTTAGCTGATGGGCACTATCATTATTATGATAGAAATTAGGATATATAACTGAAGAAGAAGCATATGAAACCATAAACAGAAAGGTACATAAGAAAAACTTATGTAAACCAATTACATTAATCTGATTAAAGCAATAAAATATTTCACGGGAGATTTATGTTTCAAAAAACACACCATAATTTTTTTATAATATTACTTTTATCACAAATTTTATTATTTACATAATTGTTACGATACAAATAAGTAAAAATAAAATTCCTACAAGAGATATATGATTGCTACAGTTCTAAAAAGAAACGATATTAAAATTAAAATCTACTCTTTTATCAAGACTATTACTATTATATCTATATATACAAATAAATAAAATTGAAGTGTCTGTTTGTAATTTCAAATTAGCAGCTTTTACTTAATGCACTAAAAGTATATACGGTACTCATAACAAAAAACCAATTTTTAAAATTTTTGTCTGTCTGTCTGTCTGTCTGTCTGTTCCGGCTAATCTCGGAAACGGCTGGTGCGATTTTAAAAATTCTTTCACTAATAGAAAGCTACATTAACGGGGAGTAACATAAACATAGGCTATATTTTATTCCCGTATTCTTACGGGAACGGAAACTATACGGGTGAACGTGAAACTGAATGCCAAGATGAACGCCAAATTGAACGCAAAGCTGAGCTAATGAAGTCGTTGTTTTGGTTACTGGCGACCGATGCTCTTCATGAGACATAATAGTGTTACGCGTACATGATAATACGCTGACACGTGCCATAATTTGTTTTTATGATAGTTATCTCACTGTTCAGTTAAGTAGAGCATCGGCTGTTTCGGATGCACTTTTAAAAATAATAAATCAAGGCTTCGTAAGCAAAAAGCAATGCAAGAAACAAAAAAATTTATAAGTTTTACGGTTAGTTTTAATCCTTTCTTTTTTTTTATTTACATTTTTAGTCACATTTAAACAATAGTTATTATAATCCCAATCTATATCTATACAAATAAATAAAATTGAAGTGTCTGTTTGTAATTTCAAATTAACAGCTTTTTACTTAATGCACTAAAAGTATATACGGTACTCATTACAAAAAACCAATTTTTAAAATTTTTGTCTGTCTGTCTGTCAGAATATAAACAGATATATTTATAAAACATCATGAAATACCCAGCGAAGCGGGAGGGTAACGGCTAGTATATACATATAAAGGAGAAAAGCGACTGACTGACTAATCACGATATCTCCGGAACTAATCAACCTACAGACTTAAAATTTGGTAGACATGTTCCTTTCATGGAGTAAAGATCCGCTAAGAACGGATTTTACGAAATTTAAACCGCAAGGGGCATTACGGGGTTAAGGGGTGTTATAAATAATTATTTCCATTTTTAAACTACTTGACATACAATCTTGAAATTGGGTAAGCAGATTCCTTTCATAAAGTAGAGATCCTCTACAAAATGAGTTTGTTAAAAATCGACCCCCCAAGTGGCGTTGCGGGAGCTTAGGGGGCGTTATAGATAATTATTTCCATTTTTAAACTATTAGACGCATAGCCTTTCAAATTGAAAAATGGATTCCTTTCATAGAGTAGAAACAACATGCAAGATCGGTTTTGTGAAAATAACCCCCCAAGTGGCATTACGGGGATTAATTGGCGTAATAAATAAATATTTTCATCTTTAAACTGCTTGACCTACCCGCTGGAAAACTGGTAGGCATGTTTCTCTCATGGAGCAAATATCCGCTACAAAATGGGTTGGGGAAAATTGATGACGAAGGGGTATTGCGGGGGGTTACGGGAGATAAAAATAATTATTCCGATTTTTAAACTATTAGACGCACTCTCTTGAAATTTGGTAAGCAGATTCCTCTCATAGGGTAGAGATAAGCTACAAAATGGGTTTCGTGAAAATTGACCCCCCAAGTGGCGTTGCGGGGCTTAAGGGGCGTTATAGATAATTATTTATATTATTAAACTACTGGGCGTACAGTCTTGAAATATGATAAGCAGAATCCTTTCATGGATTAAAGATACCCTATATAATGTGTTTTGTGAAAATCGACCCTTAGTTGGCATTGCGGGGGCTCAAGGAGCGTTATAGATAAATTTTTTTTGAAGTGAAAACTTCTTTAGCGGCTTTGGGCACTTTTTGGTAGGGGAAAATCTTATGGGTTCGCGTCACCGGCATGCTTATAGCAATATATCTGTAGCTATACAGCTTACGTATAGTGCTGTGTATATCTTACAAGTAAAATTGAATGGATTTAGTGAAAACTTCAATGTGTAAATACTGTGCATTGTTGAAATAGTGTTTTTGTTTTATTATTTGAATCGTTTATTTGAAGAATCATTGTGCAGTACAATAATGTGAGTACTAAGTAAATGTACTAATATTCTTAAGATAAAAAATAAATAACATAAATTATTTTAAATACTCGTACTTATTTTGGCGATTGAAAATTTTATAATATTTAAAACTATTTTAAATCTGCATTCTGGCGTTTGAAAATTTTGTATTATTTATTTTCTAACATTTAACCTCTGCAATGCATCACGCAATCTGGATTAGCATTTCACAGTGGCTTAGACGTTTTCTTACTACCATGGTAAAACAGATTTCTAGTTGTTCAATCATATTTTTATTGTGGATTTTGAAATTAAAAATTTTATAAAATCTAATAATAACTCAAGATTAATGTGTTGAAGTTTAAAATATGGTTATTAATTCAAATAAACATCATAAAAGATCAACAAGTCATGGAGAACATCTAACGTTAGAATTGAAAAGGTTACAAAACAAGACACTACAAACGGCACCAAAACTTTTTTAGAATTCATCTCCAACAAGAAAGGATTATCGATATTTTCATTCAATTGTCAAAGTTTGCATGCGCATGCAGCTGACCTAAAAAATAATGCTATCGTAAAAAAAGTCCACTTGATATTCCGAATTTCAACTTTGTTGTGAGTTATAAAAGACCCGAAGTTCCAGTAGCAGGCGTAGCTATTTATCACAACACTCAACATACGTCACACTTCATTACTTCACATATGGACATACATACTAAATTCACTTGAAGCATTGGTGTTAATGTTTCTGATATAGGTGAAATATGCGTTGCGATTTCGAGAATGGGCAATACATATTAATGGTTGCCGTTTATATTTTGCCTGGAAAATCTATGAAACAGATGCAATAATTTTTATTCAAAAACGTGATGATTTATATAAAAGAAGGTTCTGAAATACTCGAAAAAAGATTTGGCGAAAAATATATGATAATGCACCGATGATTTTAAGTTGAGACTTCAATATTAACTTTGCAGATGATAAAAATCTACCACTAATTGAATTTCTAAATGAAACACTTAATTTAAATATGTCCAATGATCGAAACTCAGTGCTACAAAATATAAAACGACGATAGATGCGGTTTTTAAGCGATACTTAGATAAATTTGAATCAAACATTTTCCTTTCTTACTTTAGATACCATAAGCCTATTGTATCATTATTATTAACACGTTTTTATAAGTTTCACTTGCATGTAACGGAATTTTGGAACTCGATTTTCACCCGCTTAAAAAGGTCAGATTAATTCGAAATTTTGCACACTTGTCAAGGACAGATGACAATACAATAATTTCACAATTTTGTTCCATTGTCCTCATCAGGATCGTCAGGAATCACGATAATCAGATTTGGCGACAATTAAATATAACACTTCCAGATTTGGCAACTTATTGCACATACAATTTTCAGATTTGGCAATTAGTTCGATATACCATTTTCAGATTTGGCGACTAATTCCATATAACATTTCCAGATTTGGCGACTAAAAGAAAAAGGTGTAACCCTACAGCGAGTGTTTTTAATTAATACACTCGTGGTTTATTAAAATAAAACAAACAAAAAAAGTGTTCTGTATGTGAGAAAGTGGAGAGTGGGTGTGTGATATCAATTTCTTACTATAGTATAAACATTTTTCTTAATTTATTAGACGTACAGTCTTGAAATTTGGTAATCAGATTCCTTTCATAGAGTACAGATCCCAAAATGGGCTTTGTGAAAAGAGACCCCCAAGTGGCGTTGCAGGGGCTCAAGGGGCGTTGTAGATAGTAATTCCCATTTTTAAACTATTAGACGTACAGTCTTGAAATTTGGCAAGCAGATTCCTTTCGTAGAGTAAAGAACCGCTGCAAAAAGGGTTTCGCGAAAATCAACCCTCAAGTTTCATTTCGATGGATTAATAGTAATAGATAAATATTTCCGTTTTTAAACTATTAGGTCTACCTGCTTGAAAGTTGGTAGGCATGTTCCTTTCATGGAATAGAGTTCTTCTAACAAAGAGTAAAACAAAAATCGCCCCCTAAGGAGGGTTTCGAAGGGTTAAGGGGAGTTATAGAAAAAAATTCCTGTTTTTGAATTGTTAGACCTATTTACTTGAAATTGGTTAAGCATGTTTTTTTGTTGTTGTTGTATTTGAATTGGGATCCACTAAGAATGTATTTGAGGGAAATCAACTCCTGAGGGAGCAAGGGGTTACTGGGACGTATTGACAAAAAAAATTCCCTTTTTCGAACTGCAAGGACTATAATAATGGAGTTTTTGGTTTGCACTTTTCTTTTGTTGAATTGAAATCCGCTAAGAACAGTTATTTTGGAGGTATATTGAAAATAAAAATTTCGTTTTTGCTCTATTAGATTTAGACTTGAAATTTGGCCTGCATGTTTATTTTACGGAGTAGAGATCTACCGAAAATTAGTTTTACGGAAATCCACTTGGTTATAGGGTTACGAAAGCGCAAACATCAATCCATATTTCAATTTTAGGGATTATTAGAAAATGCCAATTAGAAGTTCTTTCTTTTTTTTTATCAAGAGGCGAGAGTTACAGGTATAAGTATATTTTTCAATACAATGGAATTCTTAATGCTAGGACTTAGATATCAATAATTTATATATATATATATATATATATATATATATATATATTATATTATATAAACAGCATATATTTATAAAACATTATGAATTACCCAGCAAAGCGATTGGCTAACGCGGCTAGTATATATACACATATATATAAACTATGAAAACATATCAATAAGAGAAATTAATTCAAATGTATAGAATATTATTTATTTTTCTAATATTTAGATACATAACTATTTTTGGTTCAGATTTAATGTTGTATAAATAATAGCTACACATACACCAAACTTGATAATTTTCTCTACATTTTTAATTACAAATAATAAAGAATGAATAATCATTTACTGATTGCTCTTCAAGTATATGAAAATCATGAATGAAAAATGAGCATGCATCTAACTTCATGTTTATTTTTAACTGTACACATGCAGCTTTAATTTAACTTAATTCCCTAATCTAACATTTAGGTATAATTAAACTATCACACATGTACTCAGAACATCCTCTCACGTCACATTCACAGAAGCGAACGTTCGAAACATTATTGCATTTTTCTTTGGTGATCGATCAATAAGTCTTTGCTCTGACACGGATAAACACGTGAAGAGCTTGCATTCTGATGTCCCTTGAGGACGATCAAAAGATTGATTGCCGCATCTGTTTTCTGAATTATATGGGTGACATGTACCTATTTCTAATTTGTTGAGCATCAACAATCAATGAATTTTTGACATCTACGAAGTTGCTAAGAAACTGCTGCATGTTGAATTTATACGTAATAAAAAGTGAGAAACGCATTATATTCATTCTTTCTTGTACTTGCTGTAGCAAAAAAAAAAAAAAAGAATTTTTGAAAAATCTTTATTTTATTCTTATTTTGAGTTTAATAATTTCTAAAATATTTCTATAATTCAACTGACATTCATATTTTATTTTGCTGATTAAATAAAATGATGATAATTGTATAATATTTTTAAAAAGAATTTTAATAAATATTGCTAGCTAAACATAGAAATAAATAAAAATAAATATTTTTTTAAAAACCTCATTTTGTACCTGAAGAACAATGCATATCTGTGTGTACCCGTTATACTAAAAATAATTACTTACAAAAGTTATTACTTAAAAACCTTTTATTTAGTTCAAGTATTATACGATTAAGTTAAGCGTATTGACAAGCTTTGGCGACACTTCAAATAAAGAATGCGTTATGAGGAATTTGTTCCCTTCTTACTTACATTACATATACAAAGGTCAGTCTGAAATTTTTGAGATATTCCTAGGTCATACCTACAAAATTTTAGGAGTGTTCAAAGTAGTCCCTCCAGCATGAATACAATTTTTTAGACGAATTTTCCACAAATAAAATGCCCCAAACCCTTATTTCTTCGAATCAATGAAAAATGCATTTACAACCACATCAATCTCTTTTTCTGAATGAAAGCGACATCACGTAAGTTTTTTCTTAGATTAAAAAATAACCAAAAATCACACATAGCTAGATCCGGAGAATAGGGTGGATATTCTATCACTTTAATTTGTTTTTGTTTAAGAACTGTTAATCCGGCTGTATAAGAAGATGCATTGTCATGGTGAAGCATTAGTCCCCCTAACATTAATTTCTTGGAGAATTGCTGGAAGACATTTAGTGGTATACCAGTTTGCTGTTATTGTTTTCTGTCCTTCCAACATGATGACTTTGACCAATCCCGTACATCTGAAGAAAATAGCATACATTACTTTTTTCATTGCTTGTCGTCTTTTCACCATTGTTGGCATGGGATCATCTTCCACGACCCCTACTTTGCTTTATTTATGTGTTGGAACGTCAAAAAACGGTATTTACGTTTCATAAGCCGTTACAATTTTAGAAATTATGCGATGGCCACCATCATTTGGCAATTTAAGGGTTTCTTTTCTGATTTCTCATTACCTTCTATTTTTGGTGCTCAGTTAGATTTTGGGGAACCCAACGGATAAACTACTTTTTTCATAAGTAATTCATAATAATTCATGAATAATTTTGTGTATGGCTGCGGATCCCTCTTAAGTTTCTTCTATATCATTTAGTAGATACAGCGATTATCATCCATTAGCATTTTTCGTATGGTAGACACATTATCCGGGATTACGGGCGACCGCGGCCTTCCTGTGTGTTTCTCATCCTGAAGGAAGTTGCAACCACTGCAAAATTTTTAAACCATCTGAATACAGTAGCACGACATGGAGATTCATCATCAAATGCTAAATTCTAATTCCTTTTGATTTAATCTAGCTTTAAAATCATAGAAAATCATAGCACGATAATGTTCTCGCGTCAACTCCATTTTCTCTTTTGTCTAAAATTTATTCTACGCTATATAACTTGAAGTAAGTCAGTAAAAAGTCGTCTGCTGAGTTAAAATACTTAGTATTTTCAAATTAAACCATTAATTTTTTTTTGTAACTTCTCTTCTACGCGTATCTCAAAAGTTTCAGAGTTACCCTCGTATTACAAATGAAATATGCTGTCGAGTACGTCTAATAGCATCATTATGTTTAATTAAGAAAAATGCAATTCGTCCCAGTTATTTTCGTACATGCATTATCAACTCAAAAAAATTAATAATGGATTACTGTAAGAAGTAGGTTCAATAAATAGAATAGAACAAAAGCGAATAACAGCAAACCAGGCTATCTTCTTTTAAAAAAATAAATTTTCATCACTTCACGTACAAAATTTTTCAGTCAGATGCATTTTTAAAGGCTTAAATAATAAATTATAATTACGTTTCGAATTCAATTTAGACGATTAATATATTATTCCATTTTTATTCCAGTTCACAAATCAATTTCTAAGCACCAATATCTAAAAGAAATAATGATATATATATCTCAATAAATGCCATTAAATCTCTACGCTACTGCAAATCTGCTAAAATACAATTCTGAAAGGAATTCTTTTACGGCACTCGTAAATACGGACAAAATCATTTTCCTTGAGAAAGCCTCCAGGAAGAAATATATATTGCTCCTCTTTTTGTATTTTTTTGCAAGACGTTTCCTTTCAGAACTTTGTTTGGTCGCCATTATACAGCGAAAGTTATTACATTGGTCCAGAGCAACATTAAGCCAATGTAGACTATCTCTACGTTATCATTATGCCTATATTTCCATTATACTAAATGCGATAAGATTCCCATGGGCAAGTTTATCATGTTTTTGGAATAATTAGTAATTATATGAGAAAAATAACGAAAACGCCGAAACTCTCTGAAAAAATTCTAGTGCTGTTGAATATGGTTTTCTTATCACAGTTTAACACGAGAAAATTTCCTTCCGAAAACTAAAAGATGCTTTGTGGCTTCCATTTTTCAGATCTTTCTGTTATATGGCTTTATTTGATTAGAAAAATAACCGCAAACAAAATTCGCCCTTAGAGAAATCACATGACAAACATTTAGAGATAACTCGAAAAGTGATTTGGGATAGCTAGAAAAATAATTCTTACCATGAATAATACATGAGCCATAAAGTTTAGAGGATTATTTTCTTTTCGGTTCCCTTTGCCTTCGATTCAATTATAAATTCAGTGGCCTCCCTTGATTCAATCAAATATTTCATCTGTTGTTAGCATATGAATATTCTCTAGTAAAAGGGAATTCGATTAAGGTTCATCTTCATCTCGAGTTGAGAATACTCGTTTTCAAATAATAAAAGCGGAGAGATAAATTTATTCAGTTCACGTCTTAGATATGTAATGTATTTTTATCAACAAAAATATGTTTCAGTTTATTTTTTAAAAAAATATTTTTGTCCTTTTCTCAGTGGATATTGCACTCTGAAGATATTTCAGGAGCAATGATCCGCCTCTTCAGAAAAATTCTCGCTATATAATGAACTCAACGCCAAAAATTATAAATGAGGAAAAATTCTTCAAGCTCTTTAAATACATTTATTGTAAAAAAAAAGGTGTTTAGTTCTCTTCCGTTTGACACAAATGGAAATGTCTGGAGCCTCTAATAAATGCGTTAAGTAGTTGAAAAAATTTGAATACATTAATATGTAATGATGACGGCTTATTTAGATAATACACAAGCCACTAATGGAAAATAAATTTACTTAATATTTATTTGTAGAGTTATACAAAAATAGATAGGAAAATTCTCTTTTCTATTTACCAATCAGTTCGCGGAAAAATTTGGAGAATACGAATATATCAGAAGCTTCATGTTAAAAATACATTTCAGGAAACTCCAATGCATAGATTGAATATAAAAAGTTCTTGTTTCAAACTTTTTCTGACACGTTTCATATGTCCTAATTGTAATTACCCGATAATAATTTTTGTAAAGATGAAGTCTCACGTAGTTATTGTGCACAAATCAATGTCTTAAATTATTCTACAACTCTAAGCAGATTTTGAATAATTTTAAATAGGAATATGCAAGACGAAGATTAACAAGAAAATTCAAGATGAAAATTTGCAAGATCAAGTAAATTGTATCTTCCGTAGTTTGATGCGTGCAGCTTTAAATTTATTGAAAATATCTATTATTACAAATTTTTTTTTAAAAAAAACTGTAATTGAAATATTTTCATTAAATTTTTTTTAGCATATTTGTACTTTATACTGCTGAAACTTATACTAACAAATAGTTGGAGAACTAGATGTATGAATAAGCATTATTTTAATTAATTTGCGTGGGTAGTTTTAGGAAACAGTTTGATGCCAGATAATTGCTGAGTAAGGCATTTGTATTCACAAGAGGTTTGTTATTTGTTTCCCCTAGGAATCGCGAATAAATATGTCTAAGAACAGGGTTTAATCCTTTAAAAGGGGGAAATTAAATGAAATAGGAGTTTAGAAAAATTATATTCGAAAATTGAGATTTAAAGAAGAAATTTATAAAATTAAAATATAAATTAGTAATGAGATTTTTACATCCTCCCCATACTCATTGTTTAATGAATTTCCTTTCAACGGTTGAGGCGCTTATCGGTTTATCGGATCTTGTACCAATAAACCCCACAATCACTCTCTCACTCAGTGGACAACGGTTGAGTATCTATTTGTCTATTTATTTAGTTCAAGTGAGTGAGTGAGCACCTGAACTGGCACCCTCTCTCCTAACTACCCCACCACACCAACGGGAGGACGTTTGACCGCTGAACAAATTTAATGTGCATCGCTCTCCTACACGGTGGGTCTTCAGTGGTTCTGGGTTTTAACTCATGACACGCCAACCACGAGTCCCGGCCACATTTATTTGGTTCAAATCAGTGTTCGAGACAAATGTGGCTTCCCGTTCTGAATTAACACTGTGACAATTTTCAAGATAAAATGAGATACATTTAGATATAACCAGGTAATATCGGAAGCGAAGGAATTCCTTTCTCGTGGAGAATTGAGAATATATTTGTATGTACACCAAGTAACATTGAAAATACAACACCATGAGAAGAAGTGGCTAGAATAGGAAAAACTCGGTGAACTAAGATAAAGCTACGAACCGTAAATGATATTTATTTTGAAATAATATTTGTGCCACCGAGTGGAAACAATGTCGATTGGCTAAGTTGTAAGAGCAACTTTCATATACGCACTAACGGATACACATGAAGCAACACATCTAGATGAAGTATCAAGAAATATAGAGTAGAGCAACATTTCTCAAACTTAGGGGCACCCCTCGTAGGAGGACTTTATAACCCTACTTGGGGGCCTCGAGCATATCATTAAGGTGAAAACACGAGATTTAAAAAATTACAAATTTACTGAAAGGTAGTATAAAAAAAAATACATTGTGACATAATAAAAAATATAATACACATTTACACTGATATAATATACCTAGAAAGGTGTTAGTGCACGAATTAGCACGATGTATTTGATAATTAATTTATCAATACCATATTAAGAACATTTTTATTAATTACTAGTGACTCCCATTGGCTTGTCATATCTTGATAATTTGCACGGTCTATAATTAAAATCGTATGGTAGCTTTACATCAAAGTACATTATTATTGCATTCAATATATTGTTATTGCATGGAGAGGGCACGATGAAAATTATGATTGAAAACTGGGTCCTAAGTATTGAAAGTTTGAGAAGCACTGAAGTAGGGTTAGCCATATGTTACAGTTCTTTTTCTGGGCACAGCTGTGGTAGGACAATTATGTCTCAAACGTGTTTGAATAGGGAAAAACCATGGAGATTAGTGGCCCCGAAAGCATCTGTTCATATTGCAGATCACGTTGCTTGGTGCATTATGTGTGCGGTCGGGTGTTATCCTTCTTTAAAGAGCATTGAGCACTTCTCCTTTTCCGGAATGAGGGGAAGTGTCATATGCTGCAGCACATTATTCATTCATCATTGTGTCGTCAATGTGCCCTGAATGCGAGGGGATTTGCAATCGAAAGCGATGGAGTTCCAAACGATGACACCGTTTGGTGTCATCCACATCACTCTCGTTCGGGGACATTGCCAACAATGTCGTTGTCTGTGTTGTGGTATCAATAACAGTCATATTAATAAACACCATTAGTGCAGTTGACGACCAGCCAATCGATGGGTAATGATTCCGAGGGATATGGGAGAATCAAATGAGTCATGCACATGTTGCAAATTACTTTTGGGGCCGCTAAAGATTGTTTGTTGATGGATCGAACTACACTTGCTGATGTATCTCTGGTTATGCAGGCACCTCTCAAATTTACCACATTTCCTTGTTCCAATCATTTTTAACACAGACTGGGCACTATGGTCGTCTAAATGGGTGACAGCTGAAATTTAACGAATAAATCAACCTGCCCTTCTCAATCTAATTGGCATTCTCCTCCCAATATGGTATATCTGTGGGATCAATAAACGTTTGTTTCCATTGGCATTGGTATGGTATTCTCCGCTAATTCATGTGTCTTCTGAAACAGGAAAAAAAATTCCGCAATGATTTCCTTGGAAGAAATAATGGCTCGTATATTACGAGTCGTTTCTGTGGCCCTGCTCGTACTTACGACCCTGTCAGGTTCCTTGAATTATATCTATTGAATGTAAAGGTGTACATTTCACACTAGTTGCATTTCTCGTTGAGGTGCGTCTATTCAAAAATATACAGAATTTTCTGGCCTCTCCTTCTTGGTATTGCATTTTCAGTGCTTCTTATTTTATAAACATATACACACACAAACGTAAGAATAAGTAACTAACAGAAAAATTCATTTTATTTATAATGGGGAAAATACATTAAGAATTATAACATTTGAAATAATTATACATTTGAAAAATATATTAATATAGATGCTTGCACATTAATAAGCACTCAAGTTGAAGACTACTTGTTATTGGGATACCAGGTTTTAACAATTAGTCAACTTTTGCCTTATGGGCAAAAATTAAAGTGCAATATATCATCATATTACATTCAAATGACAAAATGTATTACAAAAACGACAAGATTTTTACTTTCCTAATTTTATGCATAATGCAAATAACAAAGCATAAATTGAGTAAACTAAGGAAAGCTCGATGATAGTACAGCAAAAAGACGTAAATACAAGTGGTTTGAAATACATAAAAAAATGTTTTATAAAAACTAAAATTAATGCTATAAAAATTATTGAAAAATTTCAAAAAATTGAATCAGCTTACAAATATTGTAAAATATTATCTTTGCATAAACGCTTATCTCGATATAAAATTCCTAAGCCCTTTTTTTTTTACCTTCAATACAAATCATCAAGCATTAACAAAAAATTATTTGTTTTATTTAAGAAAAAGCAGAAAACTTATTAATATTAAAAATTATAAATTAGTAGGTTATACATACTTTTTGTATACTCTAAATGAATATTTTTTTTATAAAATCAAAGAGTATCTTTGTTTCCTGGAGTAATTTCAGAATTTTTCACAATTTTCAAGCTTATTTGAATTACTAAATTATTGTAGCGTTATATATGATTTATAATATTCCAAAAAGAATTTTGATCGAATGAAAACTGAAATCGTCTATTTTGTCAAAAATATTACATAGTATATGTTTTTTTCCTTTCAGTTTGTAATATAACATTTAGAAAATCTACTCTTTTAGGATTATTTTTTGGTTAAAATCGATTTTAGATGTTTCACATAGAAAATAATATTTTTAAATTCATTATTTATAATATAACGGAATAAACAGTAGAATAGAAATAATAATATATCTTTATATATAAAAATTACGTGTCACAGTGTTTGTCTGCGATGGACTCCGGAACTACTCAACCGATCATAATATAATATTGCACACTGTGTGTAATTTCGTTCAACTTAAAACATAGAGTAATTTTTATTTCAATTAATGACGCCATAATTTTTTTATTGCCGGAAATACGCAGAATCTAGGAAAACGGGAAAATTCGCAAAATGTCGCAATGCTAATGTGTCTGTGGAAGCAGATATTGTAAGCCAAAATGCATGAAAAATATGTTCTTGGCACATTTTGGGGTGTGAATTCCAATTTTTGAATCAGTTTTCAAATATATCCGTAACTTTGCCGTCTAATACCGGTCGACCATATTTCAGAGACACCGCGACAGGGTCTTACCATAAAAACCTTAGATCATAAAAACTTGGTCGTTGGCGTATTTCAAAACGGATAATCCGAATATGATATCCAATCTGATAAATAACTGTAACTTTGCCGGATAATTCAGGACGACCGTCCATTACGCAAACTGTGGCAGGAGTTTACCCTTAAAGTCTTGGTGCAGGAAAAGTCCGTTTCTGGTGTAATTCTGGATGATGAACGAGAGTATGAAAACGAAATTTAGAAATTCCTGTAACTTTGCAAGTAACGCTGGATGATCCTAATGCCCCTTCCAGGAACTGAACTTGCCGGATCAAAGGCACCAAAATAATCTCCAGTTGTAGCTAGAGACGGGAAACGATAATCTGAAATCAGATTTCAGAAACTCCACTAACATTTGCCGGATATTGTCTGAATAAGGTGAAAAGGCATATCATTCGTGTACCACGTTTGGATTTTCATTCCTTCTAGCGACAGAACTTAAACACGCTGGAGCATCAAAAGTCAGCCCCGTGTGCGTTTTGGTGTATGGATTGAGAATCTGAAATTGAATTTTAGGAGTTCCGATAACTTGACCGGATAATGCTGATCGAGCGTATTTTAGACACACCGCGACAGGGGCTTGCTTTAAAAGCCTTGAAGCGCGAAAACTTGGTCCCTGGCGTATTTCAAAACGGATATTCTGAATCTCATATTCACAATCTTAGAAATTAATGTAACTTTGTCTGATAAGTTAGGACGACCATCTAGTACGCAAACCGGGACAGGAGCTTACTTTTAAAGTCTTGGTGCTAGAAAAGTGCGTTCTTGGTGTAATTTGAGATGGTGAACAAGAGTCTGAAATCGAATTTTAGAAATTCTTGTAACTTTGCTAGATAATGACGGATGACCGAAATATTCGCGGACAGCAGCACCAGTCATATAAACATAGGATAGTTTTTATCTCGATGACATCATTATTTTTTTATTGCTGAAAATGTGAAGAATTAGGGAAACGGGAAAATTCGCAAAATGTCGCAAAGCGCGTATTTCTGCGAAAGCAGATTTTTTTAAATCAAGGTGCATAAAAAGTGAATGCCTGACGTATTTCGGGCCGTGGATTCCTAATCTCGAATTGGTTCCCAATAATAGATGTAACTTTGCTGCATAATGCCGGACGATCATAAATTAGACACATCATGGCCAAGGGCTTACTTTAAAAGTTTTAAGTAGCGAAAATTTGGTCTCTGGCGCATTTCGAGATCGTCAATCCGAATCTGATATCAAATCCGAGAAATTGTCGTAAAATTGCTGGATAATTCGGGACGACCATCTATTACATGGACCGTGTGGCAGAAGCTTACTCTAAAAGTCTTGGAGAGGGAAAGTGCGTTTCTCTGGAATATTTCGAGATGGTGAACGAAATTCTGGAATCAGAATTTAGAAATTCCTGTAACTTTGCCGGATAATCCCGGATGACTCTAATGTCTCCTTCAAGGGGCTGAACTTGCAGGCTCAGTGACGTCGAAAGTAGTCTCTGGTTGAGTACAGGGCCAGGAAACAAGAATCTGATATCAGAATTCAAAACCTCCCAAAACTGTGCGGATATTGCTGGAATGAGGGGAAATGGCTTTACATTCAAGTCCCGCTTTCGAATTTTCGTTCCCTTTACCGGCTGAACTTGCACGCGTTGAGGCATCGGAAGTCAGTCACGTGTGCGTTTTGGGGTGGGTGAGAAATGGGATTTTAGGCGTTCCAGTAACATTCAGGGATGATGCCAGATGACGATAATATAAGCGGACAGTGGTACTAGCCTAACCTGTAGACGTATGGACGCAGAAAATGAGTCTCTGGCGTATTTCAAGACTTCCGATCCGAATATTGAAGCTAATTCGAGAAATTCCCGTAACTATGCCAAATAATTCTAGATGACGATATCTTACACGAACCATAGTAGAGGCTTTCCTTAAAATTCACGGGGTGTGAAAAGGGCTTTCCTGATGTCTTTCTGGGTGGGAAACAAGTCTCTGAAATTTATTTTTGAAACTCCCGTAACTTTGCTGGGACGTAATTCCGGACGACCGTAATGACCCTTTCCTTTTTAGGGACTCAACTTGCAGGAGTAAGGACGCCTAAAATGGGCAACGGCTACTTGGGGTGAGGAAAGAGAGTCTGAATTCAAATTTTAGAAACTCCCTTAACTATGTTTAATATTGCTGGAATGATGTCGAAAGACTTTGTGTTCGAATCTCACCTCCGGATTTTCATTCCTTATATCTACTGAACTTGCAGCTACAGCCTTGCAAAAATATCATCTCAACAGAAAACTGCACTAACAATTGCATCTTCAGGTATTGTTATAACTTTGTTAGATGGTGGACAAACTGCTCATTTAGCATTCAAGCTGCCGTTAGACATTTATAGTAAACCAGACGTGCAATTTGTAACATTAAAAAAAGAAGCAGAATGGCAAAGGTATTTCAAAGGATTTTAGCCATAATCAGGGATAAATGTAACATGACCCACAAACATTCGCTCAAAGTACATTACATGGAACTTTAGAAGATTTACACGGAAGCGAAAAAAATTCGGGTGTGCTGTCCTACTACTGTCTGGTGATTTCCGAAAGACATTGCCAGTCATTCCTCGCTCTACTTTTGCTCACGAGAATAACGCATGTTTAAAACTATAGTTTTTATGGCGAAACGTCGAGACACTTCGATTTACCATAAACATTCGAATACAATTGCAAGATGATCAATCAGTGCAAATATTTTCTAACTAAGTGCTGGATATTAGAAATGGTGAAATAGACTGCATCCCAACACATAATGTAATTAATTGCCGGACAATTTCTGCACTGTTGTTCAGACAAAAAAGGAACTGATTGAGAGTGTCTTCCTCTATATACTGAATAATTATATATATAATGATTCACTCTTTCATCCTGATACTTAGACAGAAAGTATGTTGATGTTGACGATATAAACTTCCAGATAGAGAATTGTTGCCAGGTGATCTTCTACCTTTAAAATCAATCGACACTATTGTTTATGAAAATGAAACCCTAAATTTTCCAACTGAGTATTTGAATTCTCCGGATTTATCAGGAGTGCCACTGTATAATATTCGGTTGAAGATTGAATCACTGGTTATTTTGCTGCGTAACTTAAATCCACCTAGATAATGCAATGGTACACGTTTGGTCATCAAAAGAATTACCGGGAAACTTTTTGAAGCAAATATTTTGAGTGTAAAGTTTAAAGGAGAAATCGTCCTGTTGCCACGTTTTACACTGATACCCATCAGAATCTCCAATACCATTCAAAAGGCTTCAATTCCCGATTCGCTTGGTTTTCACGATGACCATAAATAAATCTCAAATCCAAACAATGTCCATTTGATGTTTGGGCTTGTTTGGACTAAAATCCATGTTTCTCGAATGGGCAACTATATGTTGCATGTTCACGTGTGGGGAAACCATTGTATCTATTTGAGTTAGCAAAAGATGGGTTACGAAAAATAATGGGCATTGATTAGCAATTAATTATATTAAAATTATTTGCTATTATACTTTAAAATGAAAGAATAATATTAAAAACTGCTAAAAATTAACGTTATTTATCTCATTCATAAAATTAAATCTTTCTGTTGTTATTTAATAACTTCGTAAGTAATTCATGCATTATACTGTAATTAAATAGGAGATGAATAAAATGCAGAATGAAAAAAATTATGCTGTTTTAAGCTTAATTTTACAACTATCTGAAATTGTTAACGAAGATTAACTTGACTGCATTGAATAGCTGAGAATAATAATAAATCAACATATTAAAACAAGGCCACAGAAAAAGCGTGGCCAGGTCGGCTAGTATATATATATAATTTTGCTCATAGAAGTGTTGGTTAATAAAATATTTTTAGAATTGTCTTTTGATAAACTTTTATTTTGTTTATAACGATTGCTATTATAAGTAATATAGCTTTCTTAAAGCACAAAATTAATTTTTCGTAATTTATTCTAGTACTTCATCTATTTTATTATGTATTACGTATTTTATATTAATTTTTAGTTGAACAATTTTGAAAAATCAAAATTGTGTATATTTGAATATATTTCTTAGATTTCCTGTATTAATAATTTATTTACCATTTTAGTTATTACAATATAGTTTTACTTAATTTATACTAACAATCTTTATTACTACTTGTAGCATTTTTTAAATTTTGCTAATATTCTTTTTAAAATCATTCGAATGTCTTACAGAAGCTATTTTATAGTAATCACTTGAAAAAAGTTCTGATCCCCAGATGCAAAATTTAGTTTATCTAAAAGAAAAATTATGATTAAAAGGAATGAAATAACTTTAAAAAGTATATTATGAAATAATAAAAATTTTCTTTGATAAAATTTAGAGGTTTCATTCTATATAATACATAGGATAATTTAATTACAATAAACTCATAGACACATTATGCGTTTAAACAAGTGTGTCACAAAAGCAGAATTTTATCATATTATTTACAGCTCAATAAATGTATAATTCAAACCTTAAGTCTATTCAGCTAGCATTCATGTAACATTTTATTGGTGCTATTCACTCTACGGCTCGTAAATTGTTGATATAACATTGCGTACCTATACATCTAAGAAATAGTTATATTTTTGCTATATTTGTCATTTAAGATATCCGACTACCTTAAAATTGTGTATTTTGCTAAAAATTGAAAAAAAAAATTATGATTTTATATATTTTATAGACCATCTTATTAGCGCTTTATAAAAATACCAAGTTTATTATTTTCCGTTCACTAGAACAAAAACTACAAGCGTTTTAGTAAAAGCAGATGCCTTTACTTTAAGCAAGATGTCATATTTTAAAACGCGTTTTACTCGAAATGTGTTTTTTTGAAAATGTTCAAACAGAGGGACAGTGATTGCTCAAAAAGTTCTGAAAATAATTAACTGAAATTTTTTGTGTATGTTCTGTATAATAGTAGAAGTGTTGTAACCTTCAGATTTATCAATCACTGTTTTATTACAAAATTTACAGTCCCATATGTGAATATAATCATTGTTTTCTTTAACAATTTCACATAACTAAGATAAATGTTCTAGTTTTTGTAAAAATTAAGATATCTCTTATCTTGAAGGTCATTTTAAAAATGAATAACATAGCAACACATCAGAATTCAAATTTGAAAATTTGTCGATAAACGTTTGGTACAGAATGGGCCCGTTTATGTTATTTTTTGTAAATTTTTACACATTTTTTCCCATTTTATTCATAATAATTTCTTTTTCTCTTCTTAATTTTAGCATATTTTTCTTAAAATGTACTGAACAAATCTAAAAACCACGAAAAAATCCCCATATCTCCCTTTTTTTTAAAAAAAAAAAGTTGTCGCAAGTAGTCAGATACCTTAATACTCTGCTTTTCACAAGTGTCAAGAATACACATTTATTTTTCTGCTTGTTTAAATACATTTAAAAAATTAAAGATTTACTTCAGGGAAGCATATGAATAGTTAGATTTCGTTTGACTGTAAAATTATAATATTCCCTTACTTTGATCAGCAGAATATAATAGATGCATATTATTCATGCTGAAAATTTTAACTGCGTGACCATTTACTATATATAAGTTGGTCTAACATGCTGACATATTAAAATAAATAATTTAATTTAATTAACCTTCAAAATTGTAACAGATAATCAGCAAAAATTCATTTTTGTCAAAATAAAGATGAAAAAAATTATATATAATGAAAAAAAATTATATATAATGAAAAAAAATTTTAGTTTAAGCAGAAGGCTGCAAAATGATGACTCTAGGAACAGCATGGGCCCTTACGAAAGGCAAGTATCTCATACCGTATATTCCTTATACTAATAATATTAAAATTCGTGTTGAATTGAAAACATGTTTTTTTTCAAATTTTTTGTTATATTCCTTAGCAATCAGAAAACTTAAGAAGTTTTGAAAAAAGGGAGTTGAAAATTAAATTATTAAATCTTTTTTACACAATATTTTCATAAATCTTTTTTTTTTTTTTTGCATTTTTAATTATTTTATTTAGGGTTTCTTTTAATTTATATTAGAAAAGAATTCCTAGGCAGAAATTTTATTTACAATCATAACATTTTAATTCTAAAACTGAAAAGCGTGAGAAATTATATCAAAAATAAACTTGATTTCAAAATACATTTTGAAGTAGAAGAGTTGTGAATGTTAAAATGATTTGAAACATTTATTCTAATTTAAAAAGTAATATTACCATAGTTTCCAATAAAAACTTGTTTGCCTCATTACAAAATGAATTAATAATACTATAAATTATTTTATAGCTGACAAGAATAAAATTTGTTTAAACTTAAAAAATGTTATGAAAAAAATTAATTTCAACACTTATGTGTACACTTAATACACTTGGCTTTTTTTTATCTTTATGTTTATTTATTTTTCAAAAGTGAATATTTATTGTGTCTCTCATACAAACACAAAACAACAAAAATTAAAAGTAAAAAAACCTTTTTAAAAACAAGTTTTTATTTAAACGCGCTAAAAAGAATAAAATAAACTTTTTCTTTAAAACTTTTTTTACTATTAACTTATAACGTCATTACACAATTTATATGATAAAAAAGCTCGTCGCGAGATTAAAGTACATTTATTTACTTAGTTTGAAATTTTTAAAAATTAAAATCAATCAGATCAAGTTATTTAATTTACTTGTTTACCTGCAGATAAATCTCGCGACAAGCTTTTATATCATATAAATTGTGTAATGACGTTATAAGTTGATAGTAAAAAAAGTTTTAAAGGAAAAGTTTATTTTATTCTTTTTAGCGCGTTTAAATAAAAGCTTGTTTTTAGAAAGTTTTTTTTTTACTTTTAATTCATTTTTTAGACAAAGTTAATTAATACAGTCAATAGCGCAACGTTATGAAATTCCAGTTTGGCTGAAAACCGATTTTCGACGCCAACTTTTGTCATTGTTGTAACAATAACATTATTACAACAATGCAGACATTTCGAAGTTGGCGCCCAAAACTAGTTTAACGTTTTTAATTAATATATTTTTGATTAATTGCAATATCGGAATATAAATGGTCAAAACATGCATTGTCATCCAAACTAAACGTGTATACAAAATTTCAGCTCAATGGGAGGAAGATATCAGCTTCAAAATTGAGTTGCAAGATTCCACCCGAACAAATTACATACATACATACATATATACATACATACATACATACATACATACATACATACATACATACACACATACATACATACATTGTAAGTTAAATAAAAGCTTTTAATAAAAATCCTGTGTTACAGTGTTTGTCCGCGATGAACTGCGAAACTACTCAACCGATTTAGTGTAACTTTGCATATTGTGTGTGTCATTTTATTCAACTTAAAACATAGGATAGTTTTTATTTCAATTAATGGCGTCACAATTTTTTATTGCCGGAAAAGCGAAAAATCCAGGAAACGGGAAAATTCGCAAAATGTCGGAATGCCTGTGTGCCTGAGAAAGTGGATTTTATTGATCAAGGTGCGTGAAAAGTTAATGCCTGGTGTATTTCGGAGCGTGGAATCCAAATTTCCAATTGAATTATAAAAATACCCATAACTTTGCCGGACAATGGCGCATGACCATATTTTATACACATCCTGGCAGGAACTTACCTTAAAAGCCTTGGAGTGCTAAAACGGGGTCCCTGCCGTATTTCAAAAAGGGCAATTCGAATCTGATATCCTATCTGAGAAATTACCGTAACTATGTCAGATAATGCTGGACAACCGTCTGTTACGCGAACCGTGGCAGGAGCTTACCCTAAAAGTCTTAGAGCGGAAAAAGTGCATTTCTAGTGTACTTTGGGATGGTGAACGAGAATCTGAGATCAAATTTCAGGAATTCCTGCAATTTGACGGATAATGCTGGACGACTCTAATGCCCAATTCCATGGACTGAACTTGCTGGATCGATGGAGCTGAAAATAGTCTTCAGTTGCGTCTAGGAGTGGGAAAAGAGAATCTGATATCAGATTTCAGAAATTCCGATAACTTTGCCAAATAATGCCGGACGACCTTAAATTTCGTGGTCAGTGGCATTGGCCTAACTTGCAGACGTAAGGACGCAAAAAGTAGGTTCTGGACGTATTTCGGTACCACTGATTTAAATATTCCCAACCAAATCAAGAAAATCCATAACTATGTCAAACAATGCCAGACGTCCGTACTTTACGCGAACCGTGTCAGGGGCTTACCTTAAAATTCTTGGGGTGTGAAAAGTGATTACTTGGTGTTTTTCTAGCCGGGGTACAAAAATCTTAAATCGGATTTTAGAAACTCCCTTAAATTTGCCGGATAATGCAGGACGACCATAATGCCCTCCTGCAAGGACTGAACTTGCAAATAATAGGTGAGCCGAAAGTGGGCACTGGGTGCATCTCGGTGTGGGAAACGAGACTCTAGATTCGGAGATCAAAAACTCCCCGTAACTTTACTAGATACTGCCTGAATGAGGTAGAATAGCTTTGCGTTCGATTCCGACGTCTGGGACTTTCATTTCCCATAGTAACTAAACTTACAGGCTCAGCCTTGCGAAAATACAATTGCAATAGGAAATTGCACTGACGATTGCATTTTTAGCCATCGCTGTCACTTTGTTAGATGGTGGACAAATTTTACTTTCAGCATTCAAGCTGCCATCATAAGACACCAGACTTAATGTGAAGCATTAAAAAACGGAATTTCAAAAGAAATCAGTTATAATCACATGTGTGAGTGTACCATTACCCATAAACATTCACTCGATACATTTCATGGAACTTTGCAAGATTTAAGCGGCAACGAAAAAATATTCGTTGGTTCTGCCCTTCTACTGTCTGGCGATTTCCGAAAGACATCGCCAGTCATTCCTCGCACTACTTTTGCTCAAGAGATTAACGTAGGTTTAAAACAACCATTTTAATTGCAACACGTCGAAACACTTCGATTGACCATAATCACGAGAGTATAATTGCAAGTTCATCAATTGGAGCAAATATTATCTAACTGCTGGATATTGGAAATGGTGAAGTAGAACTGCATCCCAAAGCATAATGTATCAAATAGCCAGATAATTTCTGTACTGTTTCACAGACAAAATAAAACTGATTGAAAGTGTCTTCCCGGATATACTGTATAATTATTTAGATAATGATTGGCTTTGTATTCCTGTTACTTAATCAGAAAAAGTGTTGATATTGAAGAAATAAACTTCCACATATAAAGTTGCTGCTTGGTGATTCAATGCCTTTTAAATCAATAGACACTATTGTTGATGAAAACAAAACCACATAAATTTTCTCACTGAGTTTTTGAATTATCTGGATATATCAGGAATGCCACCACACAATCTTCAGTTGAAGATTGATTCACTGGTTATTCTGCTGCGTAACTTAAATCCACCTAGCTTATGCAACGGTACACGTTGTAAAACAGTAAACTTCATCAAAAGAACTACCGGGAAACTTCTCGAAGCAAACATTTTGACTGTAAAGTTTAATGGAGAAATCGTTCTGTTGGAACGTATTCCACTGATATCGTCAGAATCTCCAATACCATTCAAAAGGTTTCAATTTCCGATTCATTTGGTTTTCGCGATGACCATAAATAGATCTCAAAGCCAAACAATGTCCATTTGATGCTTGGACTTAGAAAATTCATGTTTCTAAAATGGGCACCTATATGTTGCTTGCACCTTGTGGGGGGGGGCAACCGTCGAATCTATTTGAGTTAGCAAAAGACGGGTTAATGAAAAATAATGTTGTGCGCCGATTAGCGATACATTATATTAAACTTCTTTATTATTATAGTTTAAAATGATAAAAATAATATTAAAAATTGATAAAAATCAATGTTAGTCACCTCATTTATAAAATTAAATCTCCATATGTTGTTACTTAACATTTTTGCAAGTATTTCATGCATTATATTATACTCAAATTGGAGATAAATCCAGAACTAAAAACTGTTGTTTTTACTTAATTTCAACTCTCTGAAATTGTAAACGAAGATTAGTTTGACCGCATTGAATGGCTTAGAATAATATTAAATCCACGTGTTAAAACAAAGCCACAGAAACGCATGGCTAGGTCAGCTATTCTTTATGTATAAAAACCTCGTTTTACAGTGTCTGTCCGTGATAAACTCCGAAACTACTCCATCGATCTTAATATAATTTTGCATAGTGTGTGTCATTTAGTCCAACTTGAATGATAGGATAGTTTTTATCTCAATTAATGACGTTATAATTTTTTTTACTGGTGTAAATGCGAACTTGAATATGGGAAACGGAAATGTCGCAAAATGCCGCCAAGTGGACTTGTCGACGAAAGTGGATTTTCCAGACCGAGGGTCACGAAAAATTAGTGCCCACCGTATTTTGAGGCGGGGAATCTGAATTTCGAATCGGTTTCCAAAAAGATCTGGTTACTTTTCCGGAAAATTCCGGATGACCGTCTCTTCCGCAGATCATGGCAGGGGCTTACCCTTAATATTTTGGGGGCAAAAAGAGCATTCTTGGTGTATTTCGGAGTGAGGAATGATAATCCGAAATCGGATAATAGAAATTCCCGTTATTTTACAGATAATGCCATACGACCGTAATGCTCTTCCTTTTCCAAGAAATCAACTTGCAAGTGCAAGTATATACATAAAAACGGTGTCTAGGTATAATTAAGTAGCTATGCGCTACTGAATAAAACCAAGTATGGAACCACATAATCGTAAGCTGCGCAGTTAGTATTCCTATCTCGAAAACGGAACGAGATAGAGGTAAAGGTTGAAAAAACAAATTTACAAAATTGTACAACAACGTTGAAGTACGAAAAGACGTCTAGTGGACATCAAAGCAAAGAATAGAATGGTTAAACCATGCATTTGATATTGCCCCCCCCCTCCCGTTATTTCCAACACTGTGATGTAAGAAAAACGAACTGAGAAAGATAAAAACAACTAGTTACAATAATATACCATTATTTGAGATGTTCAAAGTTCTTATTGTCAGCTGCAATGCACATTTAAATTCCTATTTTAATGTTATGTTGCGCACATCGGAGCACAGAGCGTGACACGTTGGTACAAGCGTCCGTAATGCGTCTTGTAAAATCCTTCAATGTTTATGGTGGGGTTACATACCCCACCTGCTTCAGGTATCCATACAGGAAAAAGGCTAGTGGATTCAGATCAGGTGAAGATCTAGGCCGATCTTCGACACCGCCATACCCAATTATTTAATTCTCGCATTTCTTGACGAGATACTGCTTCACTGGAGATATCTTGTGAGCAAGCGCGCTGCCATGTTTGCCAACTACCTTCAATCTTTATCTTTAAATCTAAGAGAAAATTTTATTCCTTTCTTTAAAAGTTTAGCAGTAAGATATAAGCACTAAAATTTTATTTTCAGCGTTAAGCGAATACATACGTCATATATTGCTCTATACCCGTCAATTTTAGATGAGCTTTCAATAGAGTTATTAACCCAGTATTTGTAGTTATGCAAATTAAAATATTTCAAATGATTAAATGCAAAAAAGTATTCCTTAAACGAATTTTAAAAATTTTTTTCACTTCCTGACTCTCTCTTCATTCAATTTTATATTATAGTTAGTAATATTGGATTTAATAACTTCTTCTCTAGCCCATTCATATACTTATGTTAAAAGTTAACTAAAAAAAGTGGAACTAATATGTTTTAGCTAAATATTTGACTTATTAATTGATCTGGAACGCATGAACTATTTAACTAAGTGCCTAACGATTAATGAAATTATGTGTTTCAATCCTATCTGATATGGGAGTTTTTCGCGAGCACTTTTTTTTTGTTATTCAAAATCTATATCAACAACTAATCTCATTTGTAATGTATTGTTTTATAGAGATTTCTTCCATATTTATTTTAATATCTAAATTATCACTTGCAAACATTTGAATGAAATCTTTTCATTATGGTGTATGATGATTTGGAGAATCTTTTGAAGCAGCCGTGTTCTTCCTTTTTTTCCTCCCTCCTTTACATTTATCTGGTTTCATCGTAAGGCCACCGTAAGAAAAATTTCATTACAAAATGAAATTAAATCAAATATTTCAAGCATACATGATATTTTTCAACCGCCTGACAGCATTTTGACACTTGCTGATTCGGATAGGGCATTATAACTTGAAGTGAAAACATTTTTGTTCCAGTTTTGTTTATCCTAGGGTGAAAGGGTGATGTGAGGTACTAGTGTTTTAAAAGTGTGATAAGTTGCAATGTTGAAAGTCAGACGAGAAACTGTCTGAAATTATTTTATTAGCCATCCACTTCTCTTGAGCACATTTCCTCGTATCCAAAAATTATAATGGAAAGTTTTAGTAACGATGAAAAGTATTTCCGAGTATTATCTGTTCAAAGTCATGTAGTTTCCGGATATGTAGGAAACAAAAGTGCATGTTTTCCTTTGCAAGTTGGTTCAAATATTTTTTTGTCATTTCATTACTTAAATTAATAATATTCAGTTTGATGATTTCCATTTTTTTTTTCTCTTTCAGTTACTTGGATGTGAAGTGGACTTCATAAATTCTGTGCAGTTTTCAAATCATACTGGTATTTTTTATATTTTTTATGAATAAATTAAATTTTTTTATATCCATATCATACTTTTTATTGTTGTCTCTTTACTTACTAAAAATATGCAAAAGGGAATCCCCTCAATTTTTTCTAACATTGTTAATCAAAGTAATATTTTAGTAGGATAAAAAATAATTGATATTGTTGTTTTGTGTTACAGATATTTGCATAGACGTATTTATCAGGGATTAGAAAATTGAACCTTGGTAGAAATTTAATGATTTTTATTTTAAGATCAAGCAGTGTTGATAGAATTCACATAAATATTTTTTGGAAACATAAAATGTAAGATTTTTTTACTATGCAATGTATGTAAAATTAGAACAAAAATCATACTATCAGAAAATATTTGATCTTATATGTATTGTTAGTTCACATATGTACATTAGTATGTTGTCTCCTAATCGTTACTTATTAAAACTTTAAAGATAAGAATTTAAGTATTGAAAGCAATGATTGTGTCATTTATTTTTACTCTGTACAGTTTATATATATTTTTTATATTTCTTTTCAAACTAGGAAGTAAAAGCTAGAGGTTTTCATAACATCATTCATTATTATTTTCAATCTTATTATTTTTTTTTTTGATTGCTTGGTTGTGTTTTTAAAAAAGTTTTAATCTAATTTATTTAAAAAGTTACATTTTGATATTTTGTAAGGAAAATATTTTAATTGCTAGTACATGTTTACTATTAACATAGGACTGCAACATTTTTTTATGAAAATTAGTTTATTTTCTCAGAAAAGGAATATTGAATTTATCATAAATACAGACATCAGTTTTCATGTGGTTTTATGTGTGACTAATATAAAAAAACATTTTAGATCTTTAAAACAGAGCACTTTATGTTTTAAAGACAGTTCTGCAGAATTTGGTACTTGCATATTATTGCAACGATTGCCAACTCTATCAATAACTCGCCAAGTTGGCAGCCCCGATTTCTCATGTGTTATACATGCTGAATTGGCAACCAGGTGCTTCATTTCATAAAATGGTGTCAGTAAATTACAGTGATATATGGAGTACCCAGAATATTTTGAATATTGTGACTCTCTAATTTAAGTTAATGTGTTCTTTAAATTTGTTTCTTTTTCTGGATGTAACTTGATTGAGAATGATTTTCTGTCTAATTTTAAAGCATTTATTTTAAAAATTAAATAGTCATCAGTTGAGAAAAAAATCTTGTTTTATGTGTAACTAGCTGAAATGCCCGTTCTTCGCACGGGTTAAGTTTTAAAAATAAAAATTTATCTATTATAGAATTATAATATTTTTAGTGAGGATAAAAAATCTTGTATAAAAAGTAGTATAACAACAAAAATTAAAAATATTTTTTCAAATGAATGTTCACATTAGAAATAATTTTAAGCAAATTGCAATTTGGCCTCAAAGTAAATAATAATTAAACAAAAACAAATATTTCAATGTAAGAGAAAAATTATCAAGCTAAAGAGTAAATAGATATGAATGAATGCAAATATAAATAAAAATTACAGAAAAGTGATAGCAGTAGTGAGTTTCTACTAAGGGAACTAGGGGGGAAATAACCTGCAATAGATGAACTGAAAGAAAAAATTAATGATAAACTGATTCTCTAAATGCTATCATAAATAAGAAATATTAGGAAGCCTTCAACTGAAAAAAAATTAAATTAGCATTGCACCCATACCTCATATAATACTATCTAGCATCTCTATAATACATCTAATATACAGTATTAGATGTAATTAAATACTAACAACATTTAATTAGTATAAACTAAAATCAAAATCTACCTAAAACAGGTCCCTGTTGAAATAGTTCAGAACAAACAACAGTACTGAATGAAACAAATAATAAACCATGTTGTTAAAAAATTAATTATTGAAACAATACTTTTTTGCAACATTTCTATTAAAAATTATTATTTGATTGCAAATAATAATTTTTAGTAGAAATGTTGCCATTTATAAGTACATAAATGATAAATAACTATAATGATAATTTAAATATATATATCCTATATGGACAGTATAAAATAAAATACGCATATGATCTCCAAGAAACTATGTGAGGAACAGATAATCAGAAGCAACATTAAAACCATGATAGCATGAAACGTGAAATCATTTCAACACTGAATTTTAAAGAAATCCAGAGGGAAATATGAGAAAATCTTTTCAAGGTGTATCTTTTTTCTGTGCAAAATTTTTTATGATCACAAATGAAACAGTTTTCTGATTTGCAAGATTGCCAGAAGGCAAAGTTAAGTCATGACGAAAAATCTGTTCAAAATGGAATTCAAAAGATAATATGAAAACATTATTTCAATGTCACCTTATCATAGTTCAAGCAAATAATTTTTTGTTAAAAAAAATTATGCTTTTTTTTCATTTAAAACAAAAAGGAGTTCTTTTCGGTCATAGAGACCAAAAAACAGCGATACACAAAAACATTCTGGTTTCTCATAAATAGGGAGCATTATCTTCACGATATTACCAACATGTTAATAGCAATTAGTATGAATTCAGTGTCATTTTCTTTCTGTTATACAAAATTTGAGCAATATTTTCTACATTGAACAAAATATTGAATATGCCGATGAAGGAAGAATTATTATTAGGAAGGATGAATATTTATCTTCAACGACAGAAATTGGCATACATATGTAAAACATGTAACATTTATGTGTAAAAAATGTATATATACAATCAGCATGAAGAACTGATTGTCAGAAGGAAAATTACTTTGAGCATTTAATCGCATCCATAATTTTTCTAACAGACGTTTTTTTTTTGTGAACAAATGGACATGACAAAAAAATATTCTGGTAAGAAATGAAGGTGTAGTTTCATTGATTGTAAAAAAAAAACCCTTTGATATTTGTGTTATGAATAGGTAATCATGATCTATGATTCTGTTTACAAAAGGTCTCACAAATTATTGTTCGGCTGAAAAATAGACTTTTGAGTCTAATGAAGTATATTTGGTACAACAGTTGGGCTTTTGATGAAAAATATTGCTTTTCTTTTATTCAATATGCATGCATTGTTTTTTTTTCTGCAATTCTCTAATTTTTTTAATGTAAATTTATATCTATAGAAAGAAAAGCCTTTATGTGATCAATTTAATTATACTTGAGTAAAACTACCTTTTATTGGGCTTGCATAGTTACATTCTTTATAAAACACTGGTACATTTATTTTTTGTAGGCTATAAAGTAATAAAAGGTCAGATTTTGAAGTCAGAAGAATTGCAGGAACTCTATGATGGTTTAAAAGCAAATGAGCTTTTGACATACACTCATGTATTAACAGGTATATCTGTGTTATTGTGTTTTTTAAAAGATTAATTTTCTATAGAATGCTCATTTATTTCTGATTTTATAAATCTTCTTTCATGGATGAGAATGCTTTTGTACACATATAAGCTATTACCATTAAGTCTCTAATGTTTAAGCATTCATGATTTTAATGTTGATAGGGAAGTAGTATAAATTTAGTATTACGTTTGAATTACAATAAATGTTTTAAAAAATATCTTTATTTGAATCCTGCATATTTATCTTGAATTTTTAAATTTAAGGTGTGTTCATCTTAAGGGTGGAACTCATATCAATATTTACAGCATTAAAAATTGTAATTTACAAATATTAAACTACATGCATTAAAAATTGTAGAAAATATTATAAGATTTGGTATATCTGAATAATTTATTTACTCTATTATTTAGCATGTTAACACTTTATTTGCTTTATGAAACAGTATAACTCAATGCTTATGCATTATCAAAATCTTTTATTGTATGATTTTAAACCTACATCAGACCTTGTTATAGCTGCCTTTAGTTTTTGACCTACAGCCCAATGTATTTCAGAAACATAATAAAAGTTACAGTGATTTTTAACAGCATTGGTCACTGCTAAGTCGTTGAGTTCAGAACAAGAGATCATAAGGTCTTTGCATAAAGTTACATAAAGGGTAATTTGAGGAATCTACTACACATAATATGTGCAGGTGTTTGGTGGGGTAGTCTTGTACAATTTTAATTCTAAAGTTGCAGATACTGACAGGTTAAATCAAGGAATGAGACTGTCCATTAAGGAACCCAAAATCTTTTCCCTTACCGAGTCGAAATTTTTCTCAATAAGCCTTAAGTCTGGCATTGATGATTCTTTTTGCACAGTGATTTCAAACAGAAAGATTGAGTTGTGGAAGATTAAAGCCAGCCATTTCAAGAACACTGTAGGGATGACATTATAACCACTCCCTATTTAAGTATTAATTTCAAGTTGACAACTATGAACACAAACACAGATTCATTGTTTGAAAGTAGGAATGAAGAAATTACTTTGGGATATTGGCCTCTGAATCAGGATTATCACAATGTTTTTGAACAATATCTTTTAGTGTTTTCAGTCATTCAGTTTGACAGCTATTTCATCATCATAGTTGATACAATATGTACCAACAACCATGTTAAACTTTAAAAAAACTTAGAGTAAATCCTTGCACCAGCATTTTGATCAGTATGCATTGTAAGAAATCTGTCTCCATAGAACTGGCATTTTTAATTTTTCTCTTAGCATAAGATTTCTTATACTGGCTGATAGAAGGAAGTCTAAATTATAATTTTCCATGTTCTAATGTTGTAGAAGTACATCAGCTTCAAGCAAGGGCTCTGTTAGATGAAGGGATATCAAAAACAACATGCAGTTCCTTTAGGTAGGTTGGGATTGTAATGTACAATCTGCTGGCTTGAACACTACAATTGTAGGCACTACGCTTCATCAGTTTCTTAGCTTTGAAAACACTTATTTTCTCTTGATGGATCAGAAGCTCAATATTGGTTTGCAACTGTATTTCCTGAATAAGAGTAGAAAATACTCCAACCTATGATGATTTTAATGGCATTATTTTTAGTTCTAAATTGGCTCAGAAGCAGTTATAGGTAGTTCTCTACCATACTCAACAGCAGGCATGAAAAAAGATTTTCTAAGTGGTACAGAATAAATCTTGTGAAGCACATCAATAAGCCTTTTTAATAATCTACTTCTTTCGCTGATGATATCCAACAGTGCTTTGGCTTGTTTATTGCAACTTAGACTGGAGTATAATACAATTTCTGAATAGGTAGCTTCTTGAATCCTTTGGGGCCATTGATCTCCATTGAAAAGCTGTAGGTCTGGTATTTAGGGTAAATACTTGAAGGGCTGTCTTAGTTGTATTTGTAATGATTTCATTGTCTTTTGACCAAATCAAAAGAGTGTTGAGAGCAATGTTTAGCAAATTCTGTATAATATGGCTGTTTTGAGCATCAGGTGATAAAACAAGGTAATCTGCAAAAGGATCTGAATTTATAAGATAGTGAACTAAATTATTGATCATGATGTTGAAAAGAATAGGATTCAGGATTGAATTCTAGAGAAGTCCTTGTCTAGTTTCCTATAGGCAGAGATGGTCATTCTATGTTTAGTTCTGATAAATCATTAGTCTGAAAAATATTAAATCAATCAATACATATTTCCACATATACCATTATCAATTAATTTCCTAAGTAGCTTTTTTCCCATTCTATACAGAGCCTGTCAAAAAGTCAAACACTGCTACAGTAAAGCAAATATCTTAACAATTGAGTAATTGCTTAATGATTTACTTCACACTTTTTTGAAAAAAGCTTGTGAAATGATGAATTGTTTTATCTTCTAAAATATTTTTCTAGCAGTCATAAAAAAATGTTTGTTCTTGAATACTATCTCATCTATTTTTAACGGAATTTGCAAAGTTTAAGAATGCATTAAATCTGATTATTTTGTTCTTGTGTTCATTTTTTTGTGTTTTTACTTTATTTGATTTCTTTCACCCATTTTTATCTTAATATAAACTTTTAAAAATTAGATTATGAAGTTTTTCAACAGAAAAATTGCTGCAAGTATCCAAAATTGTACTTATGCCACATTCCATGAAATTATATTTTACATTGCATGCATTTTAGAAATACATTATTAAAAGCTAATCAACGTATTGAAATTAGTAATATGGTTTAGTTTGATGAAAAAAATGATATTTCTAATTCTACTTGCATTATTCCTTAGCTTTATGCCTTTTATTTAGTGCTTGGACTATCTTTAAATCTCCTACATTGAAATTTTCACTTGTGTATGTAAAAAAATAATCACAGAACCAAGTTTGAAAACTTAATTTTTAATTCATTTTTTAAACTTAATTATAAGTTTAGTTCATTTTTTTAAAACTTATAATTAAGTTTGAAATATGGCTAATCAAACATATGATAAATGTTGAAGTAAATCCTCACTGTTCCCAAAAAATTGCCAAATTTCACCAATGTAGGTGCAATAGTGAATAAGTACTAAAAACACTGTAAAAGTAGTTCTTTACATAAAAAAACTGTTGTTGTTTTTGCTACTGCCACCTGTCTGACATAGTCAGATCATGGCCCACAAAATTCATCGTGGCATCAGGCTAGATTGCACGTATGTCGTTAGCCATAGCTTTGAGCACCATGCAGGTGGCAGTATGGTTTGGTTCGGTTCCACCCCAATTTTGAGGGAGAACACCCTGGAAGTGGTCAGGGGCCTCTCTTCCTCCTCCACCAACCTCACGAGAGGACTTGCGGCTCAACGGCTATTTGGAGTACCCCATGCTGCAAAGGCACTATACATTTACAAACATCCATGCCTTCTCCAGGATTTGAACCCAGGTCCTACGGCACAGCAGTCAGCGTCGCCAACCACTATACTGGATGGGCGACACATAAAAATCTAGAAGCATGTACTGTTAAGTCCATAAATTAAATTTATAAAATAATTAAATATATTATTAGAGTTTTAAAATTGTTATTCCATTTTAATATATGTCTAAAATAAATCTATATAATTCTCCATAGGTTATGTTGGCAATGTGACATTTTTGACAAAACTTTCCGAGATAATCAAAGATTTAAAAAAAATTAATCCAAATCTGTTTGTAGGTATGTATTTTTTCTCTTAATTCTTCATTAAATATTTCATAACATGAACTCAGCAAATATTTCAGGGTATGTTTTGAATGATAAATTGGTTTTATATTGCAAGATGTGATCAAAAAGAGATATTTTACTATAGAAGAGAGAGAGGAAGATATTTTACTGTATTATTTAAGGCTTGTTACCATCAAAATGTGATTTTTTTTTAGATAGATGTGATATTTTCATTTTTTCCCCCAACTGTTTAAAGTTATGTGATGAATATTTTCCAGTACTGATAAAAATATGTAATGATTTTTTAATAATTTATCACTTGTCCTTCAAAGATTGTTTTCTAATTTTTAAAAAAAGTGGTGGGAGGGGGCAGGAAGTCTAACCAATATGTAGAGTTTTGATTAGTTTGCTGCTCAATATGAGCCAGACATGGCAGTGTTGCAATTGCATGTGGTTGTGCAATCATTTTGAAGTAACAATTATTTTTTTATTCATTTTAAGTGCATTTATTTGTACTTTTACCCTTGAAAAATCCTCTACGATTAACATAAAAATCAGCATCGATTTTAAAAGCAATATACAAATTCAAAGGGAACTATATCCAGAAAAATGAGACATATAACTTTAGCTTTCAACTTCTCATTCTGTGTTTTCTAACAATTTTTGTGTCACTGAAAAGTTTTTAATAGCATTACACTATTTCTAAAAGTTTGATTTATCAGGTCATTAATTTATTTTCCAGTTTGTTTAATTTGACCAAATTTATTGCAGATTCATTGTCCATTCAATACATTTATTATCTTTGTCACTAAGAATTATAAATGAAAAATATTTCCTCCAATTTGAAAAAGATTTTAGTAATGTAGTTTTGTTATTAGTCGGTAAATAATTCTTTATGAATATTTCTAATGATGTGTACAATTTATTTATTTAAATAATTTGAACTTCAAATGTAGCACAAAGGGTAAAAAAAAATCATCCCTGAACTGCATATATATTTAAAAAAATATTCTCTATGTGTGTGTATTGCTTTCATTACAATGTCCTTTTTTATTGATATTTTCTATATGGCTTTTGGATTATTTTAATGCTCTTCATTTTTACATGCCGATTGTAAAGGTAATTTATTGTTATTCAAAATGGCAATTAGGTTTTTTTAATTAAATGTAATAACTACTAAAAGTTATTATTTTTTATTTTTATAGTTTGTGACCCTGTAATGGGAGACAATGGTGTTATGGTGAGATTATTTATTTATTTGGTTGCTATACTCACAGTATTGCAAACTGTCTATGGTTTTTTTTTTTTAAATTAGGATTTATGTAAAAAAGCAAATATTTTTTTGTCTCTGAAATTCATTGTTTTATTAAATTAGTTTTTCTAAAAAATTTTTATGTAAGCTTTATTACATACCTCCTTTATTTGCATTATTAATGAACTTTTAATTCCATCATTAAATAAGTATGTTTTATCATGTATTATTTTAATTATGATTTTTATCACTGTTTTTCTTAAATTATTTAACAGACTAGTTGTTGAAGAATTTTAATATTATACATTTTGCAAATTTTTCATCTCATATTTATAAATGTTTATATTTGTTCACTTATTAAAAATATATAGCTATTTATATTTATTGAATTATTAAGTAACGCAGAATTTCTTTATCTTCAGGATTAAAAAATCAATTAGATAAATTGTTGAAACAGAACTTGTGTGGGACTTTAATGTCAGAATTGTCTTTTATCATAAGTTTATTGTAAAATTGCAATACTGAATAGAAAATAAACTTCATTGAAGTGAAAATTTCAACTTTGAACATTAATAACTATTAAATTGGGTTTAATTAAAATAAAAATTTTATATATTTTGAATTTTAAATAATTTGACATGTTTGTAAAAAAGGTTTTGTTTAGGAGAATAATATTATTTCTAGATATTTAGTTAGTAAAAACATTTTGGGTGTTTCTATAAATCAAGGTTATAGAAGATAAAGTGATATTAGAAAGGAAATCTATTAAAGGCATTTTTATCTTCTAAGTTAAAAAAAATTCAGAGGCACAGTTATATAATCAGATTTTCATAAATAACTCATGAGAGAAATCACCAATTATATCAGAGTAATTTATTAAATTTAATTACTTCATTTTTTAATTAAATATATTTTATTATTATATACTGAATAATTTTGAACTATTGTTACATGTTGTTTTTCTGTAAATAACTCTTATAGTATTTGAATAGTATAGTATATTGTATTGGAACATTATTTAAAAAATAATATACAGATTTTTAATAAAATCATAAATTTATTGAACTCAAAATTCTAGTATGTCCCTCCAGAAGTTCTACCAATTTACAGAGATATACTGATTCCTTTGTCTGATTTAATAACACCTAATCAATATGAAGCAGAGTAAGTAAAATCTAATTTCATTTTACTTTGATCTTTTAATGTTTGTAAAAAATATTTATCTTGAAAGAAACAATATGTGATTATCACAAAAAGGAATATTGCATTGCTTTTTCTTTTTGGGAATCATGATTATTAAGACTGTGTGTATCAAAATGATGTATGATGAATCATGTATAAAAAGTATATGAAATTTTTGTTTTTTGTTTGCTATATTTTGAAAAATATTCCCTGCTCTATAGGTGATGTGCCAATCAATATTAAGGTTCAAAACTTATGCATACTGCATTGGCAAGATTAAAATTGATTATTCTGTCTAAACTTCCTTTTACCTGAATTTTAATAGTTCTTGAAGTAGTATTCATGCTTGTAGGTTACGCCTCTTTTAAATTGTTAATGTTATCAAATTTTCATTAATTGATATTGCTGAATTGTTTACATTTATTGTTGGGTTATTTTGTAATTAGTATAAAAATGATAGCATGACAGTCTCTTATTAATAAATGGGAAAAAATTTCTTTCTTAAGCTCCCTTTATTTGAGGTGAAATATTCTTGGTTCCAAGACTTTGCCATTATTTCTTTTGAATTTTCTTGTAAAAGAAAAGCTAGTATTAATTTGACTTTTTCCTTTTAAAATTTTTATATTTGATTATTTGATTCAGAATAAATAGTTATGTTAGATGCAAAAGCACATTTTTAATGATAGAAAATGAATTACTTCAAGAAGGGTGATTTTTATTAAATTTACATTCCCCTTCCTTTCCAGTTTTCTACTACTCTACATTACTGTTTTTATTCAAATCTAAGCAGCCAACAATTCTAAGCTTTCCTCCAAATCTTCTACTAGATTTTGTGTTGTTGTTGTTGCTAATGCCACGTGTCTGACGTAGTCAGATCGAGACCCACGAAATTTATCATGGCGTCTGGCTAGATTGTACGCCTGTCATTAGCCATAACTTTGAACACCATGCAAGTGACAATACGATTTGGCTCGGTTTCACCCCAATTTTGAGGAAGAACACCCTGGGAGTGGGTAGGGGCCTCCCACCTCTCTTCTCCTTCCACCAACCTCACGAGAGGACTTGCAGCTCAACGGCTATTTAGATTACCCCCATGCTGCGAAGGCACTATACATTTACAAACATCCATGCCTTCTCCAGGATTCAAACCCAGGCCCTACAGCACCACAGTCAGCATCGCTAACCACTATACCGGATGGGCGACCTGCAATTGTTATAATGCTATGTAATTAGATTTTGTAAAAGATTAAAACTAGTGTAAAGTGGTTTTTTGACAAAATTAAAATTCATTTAAAAAGAGAGCTAATAAGAAGTGAATAATTTGTTATTTTATCAGCATTATAAACTTTTAAATACATACATGAACTTGTAATTGCTCTAAACACCCTATCTAACAGCCCCCCCCCCCTTTCAATTCTGATGTTCACCTGATTTTTAGTATCATTAACATTGGAAAAAAGTGTATCTTAGATTCGAGTAAATACAGTATATCTTTTTAATGTAAAATCATTTCTTTTTCAGTTTCATAAATTTTAATTATTTTGAAATTATATTAATTATTTAAATGCAGAATTTCTGTTTTGGTGTTAGTGTAAAACATATATTACATGTAGGCTGTGTGGTGTCAGTGTAATTGAAACTCTCCTGAAGGGCAGGAATGAACAAATAAAGATTTTGGAAAATTGTTAAAATATAAATAGAATTTTTAGTGTGATAAATGTAGTAATGAGATTTTCATTATTTTTTCACTTTAAAAGTTTTAAAATTTTATTTGCTCACTTTTATTTATTTCACTGTTTTGATCAAGCCAAAGTAAGTATTTAACTCTATTTAAATCTTGATCAATAGTTTTCATTTAACATATAATCTCAAAGAAGCAGCTTAAAAGTTGACTCTCATTAGTAGTTTTGAGATGTGGGGAACTTTTCTTGCATATGTATTGTCATTTTAAATGAGTTGTAATTTTTTATAGGCTATTAACTGGCATTACAATCAAATCTACTGAAGACATTACAAAAGTGATGAATATTTTTCACCAAAAAGGTGTGAAGACAGTCATTTTATCAAGTGTTCAATTAGAAGCATCATCAAACCTTCATTTATTTGGAAGCTCAATCCTAAGTAATTTTTTTTCTTCTCAATTATTATGATTTTCTGTTAGAAAATAAACATTCTATACTAAATTCTGTTAGAATTTTTGAAAACTTTAAATATTTATTTTAAAATTACTATCATTATCTGAATCATATCTATCAAAATTATGAAGATTTGCTGCTCTTTTCTTTGTTTTTATGTAAATTAAATGAAATAAATTAGTTTAAATATGTTCAGCTTCTCTCTCCTTCTCAGATATATGGTTTTTCTAAATGTTTCATTTATTGTTATTTATCTCCCTTAAATTGCATTAGTTTTAGTGAATATAAACAAAATTATGCATCAAAATTTGAGTATTAACATAATTGAACAAGATAATTTAATATTTTATAAATTTTAACTGATTCTCTGTTACATTCCTCACTGTATTTTGCTTGTACCAAACTAATTTTGCTTCCTATCTTTTGTATAGACAACAAAAAACATTTTGTGAATATGGAAATAAAGAAATTGCCTGCCGAATTCACTGGTACTGGTGATTTATTTTCTGCCCTTCTTTTGGCTTGGATGGCTAGAACTGATGGAGATCTAAAAGTAAGCTTACTTCTTAATTTACAGTGAAGTTATTTCTTAAATATAAGAAGTATTTTATTTTCAATTATATAATTCTGAAGTATGTCAAATAAAAGATTTAATTGAAAATTATAATGTTTTAACTAAAGATGTGACTGAGATTTCTGAATGTATTTTTTAAATGTATTATATTATTTATTCACCCCTTTCCCAATAATGATATATATATAGTGCTTTTATATTTGTCATAAGATACAGGAATGTTTAGTTTAAATGTTATGCCCTTTTTCAGTTTTATTATAAGAATATAATTAAATGTCAAAAATAGTTCTCAAAGGAGAATGAAAGTTTTTTTATAGTTTTGTTTATTTATTAGAAAATAACTAGTTTTTGTAGAAATTTTACAATCTGTGTTATTAAATTACCTGCCTTTTATAATCAGAAATGTCTTCTGATGTGTATCATTTCTAATGTATAGGAATATTAGATTTGACTATACTATTTTTAATGCACCAAAAAATTATCTTTTTCAATTATTCCTCAGAAATATTATGTTCCAAATGTATTTTTATATTGTAATATAATCAGACCATCAATTATATGACAAATTATGAATCCAACAATATAAAATGAGAGGGGGTGAACTTTTTTATTTATGTTATTAGTAAAGGCTGTAGTATATTGTGTGCAACAAATACTTGTAAGATTTATTTGCACTATATATATATAGCCTCTAGCTATGTAATTTTGTAATAATATATTTTATTAAAAATTAATCATTTATGTCTGGATGGTATTTTTTATTTTCTATAAATTTTAAAATAAAATATAGAAATTTTAAAAGTATATATATATATATATATATAGTAATATTGCTACTTTATCAATACATAATAATTATATGCGTTACTGTTATTGTCCATAAGAAGCGAATATGTATTTACGTGGTAAGTCTATTAGTTTGGCTTTGATTTTAAATATTTTAGTAATTATTAAAAGCTATAACATTATAGTATTACATTAATAGATTATGGTTTTATCTATAATATAGTTAAACTTCTCTAGAAATTTATTGCTTTCCCTATGGCCCAGAATACTGGCAAATTCAGGTGAAGGTTGGCTGGCCAGAAAACTTTGTTTAAACCTGCATTCCTAGTTCCTAAGGCTGGGAGTTTGCTTTTAGTATTTCTGTGGCTAAATCTTTTCTATTATGACGATAGTTATCTTAGGTTTATAACTATTTTTAGTATATTTTTGTAATATATATATATATATATATATATATTTGTGGGTTATAAAAATACATAAATAAACATAAATTTTTCAGCAGTTGAGAGAAAAGATTTATACTTAGCTGCAATTTTAAAAGAAATGCATTCAAGTTTTTTGTTGATTATCTAATTTCCATTAGGATCAATAGAAAATTCTATTTCTAGTAGACTAATTTCTATTAGATTCTATTATTATGTTTAATCTGTATAATTTCTAATAATCCTATTAATTCTATTAGGATTATTAGAAATTATATAGATTAAACAAAATAATTCAATTTTCTGTTAATTCTAAAATTTTATTAGGATTAATGGATATCTGATTACCTATAAGATTATATGAAAATATTTTCTGTCAATCAAATATTGGCTTATGTATAATTTCGTTAGATTGTGAAAACATATGCAGACCCATATCTTAGTAATTATTCATATGATGTCATATAGATCGTTTTTAACATGAAAAGAATAAATTAAATAATTTAAGAGATCTATGTAATAGTAAATTATGCATTTTCAAAAAATGTAATCCTTTAAAAATCCAATCACCATTTCATTTTCCTGTATGGAGTATAAAAGCAAAACATGATTTTAATCAAATTGTGAAAGATAATGCCAAAATAACTAAATTATTAGTATTTTTTCATTAAAACATCCTTTTATAATCATCCAGTGATTGAAAATGATTATGAGACACAGATGAATCATTCTGGAACTGAAATTTGTCGAATTATTTTTTCTTTACTTTGAAACAGTATTTACACACATCATTAAATAACATCACTAAACATAATCATTTAAAAACATCATTTAGAGAGATTTTAAGAAAAATTTTGATATATCTTAATATTTGTTATTTTGACTATTTAGTCTGTAGAAATTATCTTGAATTCTATAATTTATATGTTCTAAGAGGAAATATTTTGAATTATTTGTTTTGCATCTTATGTTAATAGTTCTTAACATTTAAATTTAAAAAGTAAATTGATTATTAACTTGCAAGGTTATTTCATAGGTATCTTGTGAAAATGCTGTCAATTCCTTACAGTGTGTTCTAAAAAGAACCTTGGATTATGCTGAAAGTAAGTTCTATTTTAGCTCTGTCCTCAGTTTTTTAAGCTAAACATACTCTTTCTTTTGACTATTATTCATGCTATTCATATATATGCAATGGATTAATTAAAAGTTGTTTTTAATTCTTTTTCTTAGAAATAGGTAAATCTGTAGCCACTATGGAACTGAAATTAATTCAAAGCAAGTCTGATATAGAAAATCCCCCTTCAATTTTAAAATGCCAGAATCTGTGATTGAATTTTCTTCTCTAGTCAAATATTTACTTTATTTTTTAATTTAATGACATGAATAATTTTATAATGGATTTAAATGAATTATTCAATGTGTTTAATATGAATTTATACATTACTTTGCTTAAATTATTTATTTTAGCAGGAATAATCAAAATATATGATAATTGTCTTTGTAGTTGATTTTTTATTGCCTTTATGGAGAATAACATTTAAAAGAATAAAGCATTTATTTTGAGTTGTTGTCAGAAACAAAAAATAAAACAGGAAATGTTTTTCTGTACTAAATCACATCAATTTTTCATCTGTTTTCAGCACAAAGAGCTAATAATAAATTTGTAAAAATAAAAAGTTAGTATTGGACTCTAAGGATATTATGGATTCCCTTCTCTAGAATAGACCTAAAAAAATGGACCTTAAAATGTAACTTCAAAATTTTAATGTTTTACATTGGAGCTTATTCATATTATTTTGTAAAACACAAATATAAAAGTAATTATAACAAATATAAATCATAATGTTTTTTTTATAATTCACTTTGTTAACTTCCATAGTTTCCTTGAGTTCGTTATTTGGGATTTTTGTTCACATTGCAGTATTTAATTATTATTGATGCTGTAGCTTTGTCACATATATTATTTGAATTAGGGGGAAATTAATACTATTCTTGATAATTTTTAAAAACTGCAGTAAATATTAGACATTTTTGTAAATGATATATATATATTTAATAATTGTGTGAATATAACAAATTTCATTTTTAGAAGAATTATGGCTGCTATTGTAGGATATATTATTGATGTTTTATTAATAAATTACATAAAAGTTTAATTATATCAATGAATAATTTTTTAAGGCTTCATGTCTGATATGAAGTAAAATGTGATATAGAAATATAAGAAAGAAATTAATCTTAAAGAAAGCATTCATTATTCTTTATTCATTTCCTTTAAAAAGTTATAACTAGTAAAAAATATCTAATACACCCTTTTTTTTAAAAAAAATTTTCATGATTTCATTGACATGAATGTAGAAAATTTACTTCTAGTTTGTTGGAATATTTGCTTTAAAATATTTAAGTGCCTGTATGCTGAAGTCTTCCACTACGTTAAGAGTCATTATTTGATACTTTTATATATTTGGAATCAGATTCTTTGTTATGCTTTAGTATTTTATATGTATAATTCAATTTTAATGAACAAATCTCATTCTCTTAAAATAAGTTTGCTTTATATTTTACTCTTCGTAAGACGTATGTATGTATGTATGTATGTTGATTTTAAATTACATAAAATCTCTCTGTATCGTTGCATTTTGTGAGATTATTTTTTATTCCATTTGTGAAGTACTATGTTTCATCTTTTTGTATGATTTGTATTTTTGTTGTAATCTGTATTAGTCAAACTAATTCAAATTTGTGTGATCTGTATTGGTTAAACTAAATATCAGTATAAAATTATCGGATTAAAAAAAACCTCATTTACGATTTGTATTAGTCAAACAAAATTCAAGTCGTAACAGATAGCTTTTGTGTCAGTTTCTTTCATTTATCCATTGCTTTATTGAAAAGATATTGTGACTGAATTCTTGAAAAGGATATTAATTTATTGTCAAATTTTTACTTTGATGTTTTATTACTGTTTTATTAATAACTTCTGTGATTTGAGCAATATTCATTTTTGTAATTAAAAAAAAAATTTAATGTTTGTAAATTGTTGAATAATGAATTTTATTTATTTGATTACTGTATAATTTTAATGTTAAGTTTTGCACATTTTAAAACTATATATGTCAAAATGAATTTTACTTTCTGTTGAATCTGTGAAATATTTATTATATAGTTATTGAAAAAATATGTTTAGCATATATTAAGGAATGTAGGAGGTTACAAAAATAAATATTTAAAAAAACTTAAAATGTGTGTAATTTTTGACATCTACCACATTTATGTAATGATATATTTGATATATATAATTATTACATTCTCATATTTTTAATTGCTATGCATAGTACATTGAATTGAAAATAATATCTTGCAAAGAGAGAAATAGTTAAAAAAAAAAGGAATCACTATCAAAACACATTTAATCAAGCAATGACTGAAAACACCATTTATGAAATCAGCATGGTACATTTTTTTCATCTCACATAATCTCTTTATGTAATAATTATTTTTTTAAAAAAATAGCTTACAATTGTTAATAGGTAACTGAATATTCTTTCTTGACTGGATTATTGTGCTCATTTATCCAAGATTGATTATTGAGGTAGTTAATCAACTTTTTAAATAATTTACTACAAAACAACAGAAAATATTGTTACATTTACATAATTGTTGGAAATACACCTAAGCACTCAATCCTATAATGATTTTAAGACATTTTTTTTTTTATCATTGTCTCCTTTTTTGATAGCTGTTTGTTTGCTGTCAAGTTTTATCATCTCTGGAACATCATTATGTTGATTTCATTAGTGTTTTCTTGTTGTTCAATGTATTTTATTGCAGTTTTTAAAAATTTAGCTGTAATGTTATGAAACATTTTGAGTGAGAAATGCTTGATTTTCAATTTCATAATTCCAATTAATAAAAGGGGCATTAATTTTATCGTCTTTCATTCAATTCTCAATTTCTTGTAAAAATGCATCTTTACAAATATATTGCTCTAAAACAGTGGTCTTCAAACTTTTTCGACTTAGGGAACCCCTAGAACAAGAAAGTGATTTCGTGGATCCCCTAGAATAAGAATGTTTTTTCGTGGAACCCTATTCCACATACACTATTAGGATATATCTTAAAATAATATTTAAAGCACATCAACAATAGATCAGTGTAAAGGCAATTAAAAAAAGTATTCCATTTATTATTAAAAAAATTTAATCAACTTTTAATATAATTTGCTCATTAATATTATTTATCTGCAATACAAGTATCACCTACCCATGCATTATGCTTAGTAACTGGGATATGTGCTTGCATTTCTTCACACAAACTGTCAAAGTCTAGGTCTTTTGAGAATAACTGCTATTCCATTTCATATTCTGAGTTTCATTTGTTTCTATGCTTTGTTTTTGTAGCCACTCACATTGAGAAATTTTTATCACTTATACACATTGTTCTGAATATCTTTAAGATGTTTATCACTGTATTTGAAATACTATGTATTTTGCATGAATTTGCAACATAAAATTTAGGAGTTCTTGCTTATATTTAGATTTCTAACTAAAACATTGAATCTGTTGATATGTCGATAAGTTGTTCCCTCTCCTTTATTGTAGGTGTTTTCCATCAGTAAACTATTCAGTTTTGTAAGAAATTGTACTAATGAATGTAAAATTATCCTGTGGAACCCAGGATATTAAACAATACAATATTCATAATCTAGTAATATATATGTAAAGATAAAATGCTGTAATATTCTTTTTTTCTAAAAAATATAAGTTTAAAAAGTATTTTAAAATAAAGTTACTATGTATAAATAAAATCTTCAGTATCTTAATGATAGGGATGAGCTTTAAATTCTTATGGATATACAAACATCATAAAGCACATTAAACCATTTTGCATACACATTTATATAACTCTTCAATTTTTTTTTATTGTGACTCGAACCCCATTGTTCTGTGGAACACAGTTTGAAGACCACTGCTCTAAAAGTAGAACAGAAAGTCAATTTTACTTGTACTTTTTGTTTCCATATTTTCATCACAGGTTAACAGCTTCTTTTATGACTTAGCAATCATTTGGTCTTCATCAGCTGTATAAGCAAGATTCTTTTCAATGGCACATTGTTTTTTAGTCATGTATTGTCCTTCAATTTTATTCTGGGGACAATAACTCCCTGCTATAGTTTCCTTGTATTATTTTCAAAATGGCAGGATTCTTAGGTGGGTATGCAGCTGATTAGAGAGAGGGGTCTACAAAAGCATTGTCATAATGTCACCAACATGAAAGCTGTCTGCATCAGGGTACATTGAAGCATTATCTAGCTACAAAATTGCTTTTCTGAGTAAGCTATTTATTTTTTCTTAAAAGAATAAAATTCTTGGAAAACTAGTCTGAAAATTTTACTATTCATCTATGTGCTTTTGTGACTGTAGTATTGTACAGGAAAATCATTTTTAAAGCTGTAAAATTTTGGATTTTCTTATAATTTGCAAGGGTCAATTTTGAGACTTGCTGTTGCATTGTAGCATGCTGTAATGTTGGTTAATCTTTCTTTACTATGCTTACAGCTAAGGACTCCTGCCTATTAGATAACATTATGTAATTAAATTCTAACACATCACAGTTAAATATATCTGCTCACCTGTTAAGCTTCCATTTCTTCAAAATTTGATGACAGTTGATCTCAAATACTTAACTGATAAATATTGTAGCTTTACTTTCATAGCTCAAATCGACCAACACTTGCTGTAAAATTTAGGCTCCCTTCGTCAAATTCATTATGAAAGTGCAGCACTTTTTGCTGTAAAATAGGCACATTAATTCTTTAAGCATGCCATTTTTCTGCCTTATTCGTTTGTTGCCTTCCCTGACTTCTAGTCCAAAGTTGACAATCATTGAAACATGCACTGTAGAGCAATTTGATTAGATCTGGAGCAAATGTTACATTGTGGGTGAATGAAAAGTAAATGACTTAAGCAGTTATCTAACATTTTATAACGTGAATTGCTTATAGTCATGCATATAATTAATAAGATGAAATAACTAAACTCATTTAATTGGGGGCAAGCTTTTGGGGTCAATGAATGGATCATTGTATCTCTGAAATGCAACAGGCACTGGGAATTTCACAAACCATTGTTCTATTAGTATGATGATTCTGGTAAGTTTTTCACTGTATATAAGTCAGTTGTCATAGACTCTAGAATGCAGCTAGCTTGCTTTATAACAGTCCACAAATGTACAGCTACCTTATAACTGTCTACAGTTTATGATATTACTTGACAATTTAACTCTAATGCACAAATAAGTGTTAGGAGCCATGGGAACCTGAATTATCAGATTGTTATAAACTATCATCCCACAAGATTGCCTCTACTGATGACTTATTACTGGATGCAAAAATTAATATGGGTGCAAGATCACACACACATCCTTTGTGTGGAGACTGGACATATGGGGAAAATGTTGCCATAAATGATAAATTCAGTTTCATTCAGTCATGTGCTGATGCTGAGATTCTTATACAGTACTAGGGATTATTCATCACAAAATTGTACTGCAATATCTTTGACAATCATACTCTTATTTGTTTTCATTATTCAAAAAGACATTGTACTTTGCCACTGCACAAACATAACCTTGTATTTTCGGATTATGTTGCCTAATCTCAATCCCATCTAGGTTGCTGAGACAGATGTTCAACTCTCTGACTGGGCTTCAAGAGCTGTGGGGTGAGGAGCTCTGGTTTATATTGTTTTCCAATTCTTTCTGTATCTTGTTGGAAATTATGCTAAGATGAATTCCCAAAATCATAAGGGAGAAAGGTGGTGCTCCTCAGAACAAGATTGGTATTTCTAATTTAATTGCTTTTTATTGTATATTTAATGTATAAAATTTCACTTGAACTTCTGGGGTTTCAAAGTTATTGACATTTGCAAAATATTTTATTACTTTTTATACCATACTTCAGGATCTGCATCTCAATATTTACCAAGGGCTCTACAGATTCTATCTGAAGCTTAGTTTATTACAGAAATTTAACTTTTGATAACATATTTGTCTTACATCATTCTAATAAGGAAGATTGCGTATTTAGTATCTTTTTTTTATGAATTACAGAAATTCCTTTCACATTTAAATTAAAATTGGCTTAAAGTTATTTCAAATTTTAGCAATTACTTGAATACTTTTTATTTGACGTTTTATGAAATTATAATTGTTATGAAGAAATAAATTAATTTATAAATATAGATATATAAATGTATTTTTTATTGAAAAAAAATATTGATAATTCTATGTGTTGTAACTACTAAATTAGCCAGGAAATCTGCATTAGGGGGGTATAAAAAGACTAACTCTCGCTAAATGTCGTACCTTCTAGAATCTAAGGTGAAAGAGATGGTAATACATATTTGATATATGTGTACCAAAATTTATCAGAATTTTACTGAATCCTATAATAATAAAGACAGCATTATCGTAAATTTGTCAAAACAATCAAATTTTACTAGTGTGTTCTCTATCATTTTCTTATTTTGAATTCTTGCATGCACATATATGTGAAAAGAAAGTAAGAAAACTGTAGAAAAAACTTGCTTGTCTTAACAAATATTTGTGTGTGTGAAATTACATGCATTTCCTAGAGCAGCAGTTAAAAGAATTTTCATATGATACTAATTTTTCTTTCAGTGTTGCTGTCAGTATTCATTACTGGTACTGATAAAAAAGGCATTAGCTATTGAAAAATGTTCTAATACATAAAATGTTATAATTCCAAAATGTTGAAAGGACACTAAGCTACCCATGATAATTACTATGTTTTTTTAGATTGATATGTTGTTTTTTAAAATTCTTATAGCTAATTAATAAACTTTTTTAGGTTCTTTGAAGTCTAATAAATTTTTTTAAAATTTTATTGAATAATGGATAGGAAAGTTGAATAATAGTATTTAGTTATTGTTTTTTCCATTACGAAAATAAGCTGAAAATTGCATTAATTTTTCACTCTAATATATTAACTTAAATAGCTTTTTTTATTGAAAGAAATAATTGTTTTATAATCTGTGCTAAACATTTTTTTTATTTTTTTCGACGTTATTGCGTGTTGTTGGAAATTTATACTTAAAGATTCCTCTATTTACAAGGATAAAGTTTAAACACACTGTTCTAAAACACAGCCGATCCAATTTTGAGACGCCATTGAAGAATAATAATTTCTGAATTCAGTACAATTCGAAAATCCTTATGTTGCACGATATAGAAATTGGGGAAGGAAGGCTTCTCTCTCTCAGAAAAAAAAACACTGAAAGCCTGATAATATTTGTAGTTGTTCCACTAATAAACGAAACCAAAGGGACGTGGTAATTAGTATAAAAGAATCACTGAGAGAGAGAGAGAGAGAGAATTCAAACTCTAATTTCACCATAAGCCACTATGTGGAATAAAGGGAGCTTAAAACTTCCGATACATAACCACGGGTCAAAATTAATCTAATAGTCCTTTTGTAGCTAGAGCAAAGGTGGTATGGCGGTGTAACAGTGGTACGCTAAGACTTTTTGAAAAGCTTAAAGAATTGAAATTATAATAATAAATAACAATTATCTTTACAATTTTATTGAATTGAGATTGTTTCAGAAAAAAGAAAAATCCTCGAAATTTATTTTAAATACTCTTCATTGAATTACAATAGAAAATTATCACGTTGAGAATATTCCTTCATTGTTGTGTGTGCTGACTTTCCAAAGGAAGTGCACTCGCGAGATTTTGGAGTTCGAGGGAGCTTTTTTTAAAATATCTGAAAGAAAACAATTAACTACCCAGCAAGTGCTTGCTACTCAAGAATGAAGATAGGCTACGAGATTTAGCTTTTCTTACCGATATTATGGGACATTAAAATAAATTAAGTTCAACTTTACAAAAGGAAAATATTGCATTTTTCCTACCCCAGTTGGAATCATATATATCTTATGAACAAACATTTGCTTTTTGTGTCTCGATTTTGGAGAAAAAAGATTAACATATTTCATTTTAGTGCAGGAAATATCAACCAATGTTGAAAACGCTCCAAACTATGCTAGATTTAAAAATTTAATATCCATTTTGCTGGACTCATTTAAGGTTAAGTTTGATGAATTTTCTAGTTGATGGGTAAAGAAATGCTGATTTTTTCACAAGTCCTTAGTTTCACTGCGAAATGTTCATTGTTACTTACCAGATATTCAAATTGAATTTATTTAAAAACCTGTAAAAAGTTTTTTTTAATTATGAAACATAAAAGTGTACTATGGGTCTTATTGTATTATTTTTAAATCTCCTCTCCTTCTACTTGCTTAAAAAGTATGCGAATTGAGTAAAAATTACGTAATAAGCCTATAAGTAACATTTTTTCACAATTCCCTATATTTTTTAAATTTTTGAAGAAGTTGTAAGTGGCACTCTTCCCAAAAAGGTTGGCCACCCCTAATCTAGAGCAATGACAATTTTAGTTAAAAGGAAATCCAACCACACACACACACTACTTTTGAAGAAATTTTCCTTTTTGAGTGAAGAATATGTTTATAAAAATAGAAACACACAAAGATATCTTTATTATTATTTTGTATATCTAAAAAAGACTGTTTAATGAAATTTGCATGTAAAATAAAATTTAAAAAATTAGAAATTCATTTTTTAAAATTTCTTATAAATACACCCAATTCTCTTTTTTCACACGAATTTGAACTAACACTGTACACGAATTCAACGATTTTTTAACGCAAATTTTTTGTTTAAGCACAAAAAATATTGAGGGATTAGCGCCCTTTAGATTAAGACGACTTGATTGAATGTATGACTGTGATAATAAAGAAGTCGAAGGGTGCAGCTCAACTATTAACAGCTGATTTAATACACAAAGGCTGTAAACATTTCTTACAACATTTTTTCCACTCATGAACCTGACAGAGCATGCATTAAAATTTTAAAGTAATTTTTTGTTTTGTATAGCCATGATATCAAAAATTATATAGTCAACTTGAGAAACTAAAAGAATGGCCGCTCGATGAAAAACCGTCAGAGGCCGTTAAAAACGAAAGAAATTCTTCACTTTAATCGAAGCTGACAGCTGTCTAGACATATCTGACACATATACTGATGATGGCAGTTTTGATACAGTTCGTAATACGTAGTATGATTCAAAAGTTTGGGGACAAGGTGTAGAAAACCTTACCCTGAATAGTTCACAGCACCGAAGCACATCCATATTCAAAGTAGTCCTCTTGGGTTGCGATACACCACTTCTGCCAGCGTTCGTATAACTTCTAGAAGCACCGCTGGAAGCCATTTTTTGCATCCTCCCGTAAGGCTTCCTGCTATGCTACTTTCACTTTATCTGATGACACATGACGACTTTCCTGTAAATGTTTTTTCATTGATGGGAACAAGAAAACGTCACACGGGGCTGTCTGGTGATAGGGCTATATGGAAGCACGTTAGTGCGAGTTTCGGCGTGGAACTGTGCTAGTGTGTTGCCATGTGAAGATACCAGTCGTCATTTTGCCAGAACTGAGGTCGCTTACGACGAATGGATTCCCTCGAACGACGTCTTCGAGAAGTGAGTAGCCTCAGCAATTAGTTGGAGTAAGTGTTTGGAGACGATCTTTTCATACACATTCAGACATCAACGCAACATTTTCCGTGATGTCCAAGGTCGTCCAACGCGTTCATTACATTCGAAGGATTCTCTGCCCTCTTTAAAACGCCGATGCCATTCGTAAACCTTGGATCTTGCCATGGCAGATTCACCATACATTTTACTTAGCATTTCTAAAGTCTCCATTGGTGTTTTAACTAAGCGTTGACAGAATTTAATGTTCAACGCTGTTCAAGAAGAACCACCTTTCTTAGATCGCTGAACAAAACTAACTAGCTTTTGAAGATAGCAGCTGCGCGTGTGGTTCGGACGAAACCAAAATGGTCAGGTAGGGAAGAGTTGGTAGAATCTATTTTAAGTGGTATAACTTTAGGTACTTACTTTCATTGTCAGAAACGGCCGCATTCCCTGAATTTTTGGATCACGCAACGTAAACTTGCACGCTTTTCATCAAGTAGCGAGGAATAGTTATTAATTTTTTCCTGATTTCAATTTGAATTTTAAAAAATTGCATGTACTTATTGACTAAATATTTTCACTGTATACTTATTTTAATTTTTTTTTGTTATAAAAATGAATTGCTTTTATTTTATAAAAAATGTAACATTGATTTTAGTATTAATTTTTTTTTGTGCACGGTTTTTTGGGAAAATATATATTTAATAATTTTTCATCTTACACGATTTTTTAAAATTGTGTGGAACGTATCCCAAATTTAACATAAGTCGCGAGCATTTATTACATGATTTTTTTTGCATGGTTTTCTAAAGCATGGTTTTCTATCTATCGTGTAAAAAAAGATTTGGGTGTACTTATTTTTATCTCCGATCTAGATTTTTTTTATTCCATCATTGCGCTAACGGAAGGGTCTTTAAGGCATCAGACAAAAAAATATATGTTATCCATTCTTCGAGGAAATATCGAAAAACATCAAAATAAAAAAAAATAGTATCTAGCATTTAATTACCGCTAAAGGAACGCCGTTAAAGAATTGAAGCGATGTGTAAATTAAGTCGTCAGCCACGAATATATAAATGATGAAACCATATCAAGCAGGTATCGGAAATTTCTACTGTATCGAGCGCTTGTCAGCTGCAATGCATTAAATGAAATTTTGCAAGAGAAGCATTAAACCTAATTTTTATCCTTTTCAAAATACAGTAAATGGGAAAGGTTTTTATGATTTATTTATATAGCATTTCTCTTGAAAACTTCTTTTGTATTGAACTAGTTATTAATTTGTTTTTTTCTTATTACATTTGCATAAAGCTAGAGACCGAAATGATAATCAGTTGCTAGATTTTAGTTCTTATTATCAATTGGCGCCTATCAATATAATTTTGTTTGCTTGAATATTTTCTCCGCTTAACCAATTCAAAAATATTTTTAACACAATCATCCTGTCTTGAAGTTGTGAGCCATGATTAAATGATGAAGTTGACAACTAAACCGGCAAAGCAGTTTTCGCACCCACTCAATTTGCGAGATGAACATTGTAAATCCTGATAGTTTAGCATGCGTTAGGCTTCTGTTATAATACACTGCTGGCCACCGTAAATGCAACACCCTGAAGTACGCAAATAACATGAAATTTACAACATGTATTAGCGGAGGTGAGATATGCAAATGATTAGAATTTCAACTCAGACACACATCACGAACGCCTGTGGCGCCACCTCAAAGCGCTATTTAAGGCTTGGAGATTTCGACGATTTTAAGTTCGGCAATTGTGTTTTTCTTGTGGTTTTTCAAAAAACGATCAGTTAAGTCTCGTAGAAAACAGCGATTAGCTTTTGATCAAGTATCCGAGTTCGATAGAGGAAGGATAGTGGCCTACCGAGATTGTGGATTATCTTTCAGGGAAATCGGTAGTCGTGTTGGACGAAACCAAACAACTGCAATGCAGATATGCGACCGTTGAATGCAGGAGGATACGACGGACCGACGTTGTCGATCGCATCCACCTCAGTGCACCACTTAACGTGGGGACAGGCAAATTGTGCGCATAGCAGTGACGGATCGCTCAGTCACTTCACGAACCATAGCACAGCACATTGAGTCTGTAACCCATCATTCAATGTCTGCACTTACCATTCGACGCCGTTTACAGCAGAGTGGTCTGTCCGCAAGACGTCCATTGCTTGGTCTACCTTTGACGCAGAACCACAGACGTCTCCACCGCCAATGGGGAGATGAAAGAAGGATGTGGGCGGCAGAATGGAATAAAGTTGTCTTTACTGACGAGTCACGCATCTGTCTGCAACACCACGATGGTCGGATCCGAGTCTGGAGACACCGTGGAGAGAGGATGTTGAACAGCTGCGTTATGCACCGTCACACTGGTCCTGCAGCGGGTATTATGGTATGGGGCGGTATTGGATATCACTCTCGCACTCCTCTAGTACGCATTGCCGGTACTTTAAACAGCCAGGGCTACATCTCCGAGGTGTTGGAGTCAGTTGTCCTTCCTGACCTTCAGGGCTTGACCACAGCCATATTTCAACAGGATAATGCGCGACCACACGGGGCAAGCATTGTCCAAAGGTTCTTCGTCAATCACCAGATTGAATTGCTTCCCTGGCCGGCTCGCTGTCCGGATCTTTCGCCGATAGAAAACATGTGGTCCATGGTTGCTCAACTATTGACCCAGAAAACACCCCCAGCTGCCACACCAGATCAACTTTGGCAACGTTTGGAAGCTGCTTGGTCTGCTGTACCCCAAGAACACATCCAAAGTCTCTTTGAATCAATGCCGAGGCGTGTGGCAGCGGTTATCTCCGACAATGGCGGCTACTCTGGCTACTGATTCTGGCAGGAACCACTCTTCACAGAAGTCTATAAATTTAATCATTTGATACTTGGTCAACATGTTATCTACAAAATAAATTTTGTTGTGCTATCTCTTGTCTTTCTTGGTGTTGCATTTACGGTGGCCAGCAGTGTATAATTACGAAGCTTATATTAGCTCTTCGTTACTTACATGTCTTTATACCAACAACGTAATCACTACCTTTAACATGACCTTTAAATATACAGTGAACTTTTTTATGCTACTTCGAACCTTTTACAGTATAGCAGTTTAAATTTTAACTGAAGAAAACGACAACTTTATTTAAAAATAATACTATAGAAAAAATTTGTTTAAGAGTTTATCATTATTTTACATTTTTTTATTTGAATGTGAATAAATATCTACATAGGTTAACATTTAAACTAAAAATTTAACGTTTCAATCTCATGGGATGTATTTAATATTTCTATCCGACACCATATAACACTAGAAAGGGCGCAATGTATGGCCACAGTTGTCGCGTGGGCATGATATCGAGCTACATGTTTTCTAACAACATTACAAGGTTCACTCATTTGGCTGTTAGAACATAGTGGAGTTTCAATTGATTTGATTAGGTTGAAATTAAATAAGAGCAATGTTTTGAGTTGAATTAACTTCTTAGTGGAGTTATTTGCTTACCAAGACACCATTAAGAATGACAAAGTAGTACCATTAAGTATGGCAAAATGGTGAACTAGAAAATCAATAAAAACTTCTGAAATGTTTTTATTTGTGAATCATGAAAACAGTATTTTACATACACACACCAGACAGACAAAAAATCAACTTCGAATTGTTCCCACACAGAAGTATTTCAGCAGTTTTTCCGAATTTCCTGAAACGTTCAAAAGGTTTTATGCAATAAGGGTACTTTTTTCTCTGTTTTGCTGTTCTGAATTTTTGTTTAGTAAATTAAGAATGTTTAAAAAATTTAACATTTTACTATCGGGTTCATATTATTGCTTTTGTACTTATGTTAAATTGCTTTGATTACTTATGTTAGATAGATGTCGGTTAGATAGATGTATATGTAATGCAAACTAGTAGATATTCACAAGTGCAAAATCATTATTTAAACATTATCAATTTATTATTAAAGGTTGTTAAATATATATTGCAGTTTTATTTTAAAACAAAAATAGATGATATCGAGATTTATCAACAAAACACATTTGATTTTGAATTATGTCTTGTAATGTACACAAGCACATTTTTTTTTGTCCCCACTTCTCACAAAAACCATTAAGAAACTAACTACTCATGAATACAATTGCATCAGCATCTTCGGGCCATGAATTTTTAAACCCAGATGCTATTTACCCATCAATGTATATTAAATATAAATCACGAGGGAATCCTCCCAGCAGGGAATTTGTAAATTTTTTGTCTAGGGAAGAATTAGGTTCTCAAAAACCAACAAAATTATCGAATACCTGTTTGCAAACCTGGATATTATTTCAAATACTTATTTCTTTTCTTCAGTCAAAAACATTCATGTTACTGAAAAGGCGCTAGGATTGACTAAATGGCGATGAACCGAAAACTTTTTTGGCAGCTCAAAAAATAGTATTTTGTTTGAAACCTCTATTTATTTACCGTTTTCAACTACTTATTTAAATATTTATTCAATCAATTAATATTTTCTGATAGTAAGGAAATTCTTTTACACTCAATCTCAGAATATACTAACTACGTTTGTGAACGATGATGTAGCAAACTCATTTCTTCTAAACTGGAAATCACTCAGCTTAGAAGAACAGAGATATAAAGGTAATACTTGACTATATTTTGTTATCTGAACTTTACCTCTGTTCAAGGAAAATATTTTCTTTGAAACGAATTTTGTTAATACTTTGATGAAAGTACGAATACATTTTACTACCTGATTCTAAAAATGATTAGAGTATTCGATCTGTTGAAAAAAAACCAAAGAAATTCTGTTATTTACGTGTGTATTGCTCTCCGAATCTCATTTGTTGACAAAAAATCCACTCTTTTGAAAATCAAATAAGTTTACCCATTTTAAAAACATCGGTGCAGGTAAAGTGACTACTTTCTTTCCCTTTATATTAAAACAATATCAGATAAGTGATGACCTGGACATATATATTAGAAATTTTAAAAATAAATTTCACTAGTATCAGTTTTTGGATTGCTTAAATCTATTGCAGTTTTTAATTGGAAACAATATTAATAAAAAAATCTATTTTTCTGAGAATAATTCTATTGGAAATTGTTTTCGAATAAAAAAAAGATTCTAATAACTTCTAATGGAAAAGAGTAATTTGCATTTTTTTTTATTCTTCATGAACTAAAAAGGGGCGGGGGGAGCTAAAAGATTATTATCAACGCAAAAGGGATAAAATGTGGAAAAGTTTAATGAAACGAATAAAAACAAGTGGAGCTTACCTTATGATAACTGGAACTTGCAGCGAAAAGAGGTTTGAATTGAAAAGAGGTTATCTAGTATTTATACAGTAAAAAGTCGAACAATGGCATCATAGCTACGTAACTTGCCCTAGTTAAATTGTAAAGGAAAACCACTATGAATCTGGTCTTATTCGTGAGTGTGGATTAAGACTGTGATAGTCAGACTAACTGATATCTAGTGAAAGAAAAACTTGAAGAACTTTAAAAAATCAAACGTGAATGTAACAATTTCATGACATGCAAAAGTTCCATTTTGAATATAAATTGAAACGTTGACTGGCATCCATAAAGAATTCATTGCAATTTCCAGGACATCTCTCGATTCAGACAGATAAAATCGTCGATTTACGTAGTTTCTTATAAGATTAGTTCGGATTAGTTTTAAATATAATATTTCTGAACAAATACATGAATAATAGGCATTTGGGAATTTTTTTTCACAAAACATTGTGGCTGATTAGATGTTTTCTTTAAAAGCTACGAAAAACTAAAATTACATTTGTTATTAACATCTCTATATATTCGGCCTGGGGTCTTAGTGGCAGCGTGTCCGTCTCTTTCACTCAAGGTTATGGGTTCGATCCTGGCTGCGGTCGATATATTTTCTGGATGATGTCCATGTCATATGATTGTGTGGCATGTAAAAGATTCTTTGAGTGTCAATTTATCTCTAGTACTCCCCACAAAATTAAATCACATCAATATTCATCGCATTTTACGTGAGTTTAAATTGGATAAATTAAAGCGTCAAAAATTTGGTAAGGTGAGCCACTATTATATGGTGCCAACAATGAAATGGCTTTCACACACTTGGGAACATGCCTTACTTGTAAAGGCTTGGCTTCCAAAATGGAGCCCATTTAAGAAAAAAATCTTTTTGAAAAATATACGCTGTTTGTAACACATATGATTTTGAGCTGCTATCGAACGATGAGCGCAGATGGGTCTATTACCCATTTTTCACAAAGCGCTTTGGATTTATTAAATTTAATTTACAGCAGCTCTATAGCTACATGGGAAGATTTTTGTGAATGAGCTAACATCTGTTGTAAAAATAATCCCAATAATAAACCTTTTGTGCCTTTAGCTAACATCTACAACTAATTCAAAAAATTACCAACGATTTCTAATGAAATGAAATTTTGCGGAGGTAATGAATATGAATTTGTAGTATATGTTGTATGAGTAGGCTAACTAAATCTCTGAAGCAAAACAATCTTTAAGTAAAAAGTTAAATAGAATAGTATACATATAATGTGGAAAATTAATGTGGTAGAGACAACGAAATGAATCCACTTATTTGTAATTTTTAAAGGCGAGCAGCAATTTTCCTTAGTATTGGATTATGTATTTGGCAATATATTTATATATCACACTTTCTAAATTGTAGATAGAATAGAATATTTGAATTTAATTTCTATGAATGTAAAAATTATAAACTTTTATTAGCATGGATAATTACATTTAGAAAATATTTAGATCGCTATTTTAAATTTCAAATTGTTTAATCTTGGATATGAAATGTCTTTAAAATTAGGTTAAAATCTAAGGATTCTCAACACAAAAATATTTTTTCAACTTATTTTGTTATTTAAATTTACTACTGGACTGAAGTGGACGTGTAATATTGACTGCCCCGTAAAGTCGCTTAGAAATCTCACATCTTAGAAACCATGAAGAACGTTTTACATAGGAATTCATGTTCGAAAATTCAATCCTAATGCAAGAGGGCTATGCTCGTAGACATTTTGGAGAAGCGCGGTCCAGGCAAGGACATTTCGGGAAAAGGATGCATCGATGACCGATATGCGCTGTATTCATAGACAGAAATGGATATGCTGCAAGACTAACATACCGAAAACACCTTCCCAAACAGATTCTTTTTCAAATCATTCATTGTTTTCACTGAAGTTTAAGTATGCCTCGTGCTTTCCGAGTACGTAACCACATCGGTCAGCAAGATTCTACACGCTCACCTACCGTAGAAGTTGTACTATGACAAATTGTTTTAAAGGAACGCGGGAAGAAGTAAAAGAGAACAAGGAGCACGATTTTGGTGTATTGTGGTTTTGTGCGTACTAGACGACGACCCACTACACTCCTACAACATCCAAAGAGTACAGGCAATTTAGGAAAGCCAATTATTTCCCAACGTGTTGCATTCGCATGCTGTTATTTGAATGACCCTATCGGATAGTCAGAATTTCCATCATAGATTCTGTTTACTGATGAAGTGACTTTTTCACGAATCGTTGTTCTGAAATTGAATAACTTGCATTCGTGAGCGCATGACAGTCCAAGGAATGCACGTGCTCAGGCAAATCACCCACGCTGAATCTTAAGTGTATGGGCTGGTATTAATTCTTCAGTAGCTTGTGTATGGGCTGGTTAGCATCAGCTTCAGTAACTTGATGAGCATACTTATGATGCATTTTTAGAAGAAGGGCTTTCGAAATAATGAATGATGCTCTAGCAACTTTATGCTGACGTATAAAGTTTCAGCATGATGAGGTGTTTGTACATTTCTGTTATTTCGATAGGGCCTATTCTCATCATTGAATTGGCAGAGGTGGACCAGTAGCACACCATGACACCTTGACCTCACCGAGTGTGAACGAATCCTTTAAGCATGCATTGAAGTGAATAGAAGAACATTTTCTGTAAACATCATTATTTCCTTCATCTGTATCGTTAAGCTTGTTTTTCTCAATGAATTTGTGTTAACTCCGCTATCGACTCCCTCTTATTGTTTGTGGGTCATGTTATAGCACCGCACAATTTGATTTTCGGACACATCTTCCTGCATAAACTTCTTCGTCATGGTCTCATAGACTATAACATTAAGTTTATAAGTGACCTTTTAGGAACACTATGTATAGTTCTATTAAGTTTAAAACTATAGTTAGTTCTTGAATTAACTAATAAACAATGTATAGTGCATGTCGAAAGTTGAGAGAAAAAAATTTTAACTTTGAGAGTTCGCTTTATTTCAATATTTTACAAGTTATGCGTGAATAATTGCAATGTTGAAACCGCAGTAGATAAAATTTTATTTTAAATTTTATTACAAACTGGTAAATAAAAGATTGATATTAAAATATTTGTGTAAAATATTTAAATACAAAATTATTTTAAAGCAAATTTTAGAAGTTGTACAATAAAACCAATAATTGTTAGATATTAAAGGAGCATGTGTTGTTTTTGATGTACTACAAAGCAGGGAAGTCGAAAAAATTCTCACTGTAGGAAGTAGTAAGAATCTGGAATTTTTTGCAAAACATAAATCTGTTGAAATTGCAGCTACATTAAAAATATCCAAAAAAAGAAATTTGTCAAATTTGAGTTCATGGGGATGATTTCTAATGAAAATTTATATCTTTCAAACGGCAAATCAGAAACGTAACAAAAAAAAAATAAAATTGCCATACAGCTCAAATTAAAAATGTAGTTGGAAAATGAATATTTGGGAAAATATTGTGAGAGTGTTAGAATTACAGTACCTGAAAAAGATGACTCGATTACAATGCATATTTCTATACCGTAAGGACATTCGATGAAAATAGGCTGAATAGTACATCATTTGGTGTTAAGTGGATTAATGTTTTATTTTTTGGTGAAAAAGAAGTATAATTTTGTATCGTTTTGTTTGTTTTATTACTATTGGGGAACTAGCTTTGAAAATAATCAAAAAATATATTTTATAGACAACACGATAATTATATTGTAATGGTATGGGGAAAGGCTATTTCTTAATGATCAGATGTATGTAGCATTCATCAATGATAGTCACAAACTCTAAAAACAATCATGATATGCTTACCATTCATTTGCTTCCTTTTTTAAGGTGTTTAAGCTGAAAGCATTGGAATTTTTAACAGGAAAATGCCTTAATTCATACTTCCATTTCAATGTCACAGTGATTTTTGTCAAAAAATTTATCAGTTTTTAAACGAACGCCTTTCCCACAATCTTAACCTTAACCCTATGTAAAACATGTGGGAAATTCAAAAATGAGCAGTTTATTCAAATTCTAACAAATATATATATTCTTCAGGAAGAGACTTAATTCTCGCTATCAAAAATGTTTCGTTTAAAATTCAAACGGAAACAATTCTAAATCTGATTTTATTGACTCTCTCTGAACATTTCTTTCACAAAAGATGAACTTTTCTTTTGACACTCATATGCTTGATCATATGTTAAATTCTATACTTTCGTTTATAATTTAAACCCCATAATTGTGTTAAATGTAATTTTTACAATTATTTTTTGTAGCACATATGAGCTGTTCAATACCTTATTTATAAACTCAATTTGAATACCTGATTTAATGAAAATTTTATATATAAATTATACCTGACCAATTTCTTATCCAACATACCAGATTGATTTCAATAGTGTTTGATTTCGCTTTAAAAATAATTGGTGAAAAATTTACTTAAGTGGAAAATTAATAATTCAGAATACCAATTATTTTAAACATATTGACGATTTTTATTTCTGAGAATATTTAAAAATATCGTTCCTATTCGGAAGATGGCTCAGAAAATAATATTGAAATAAATGTTTGTAATCAAGTACTGTCTCTGATATATTTTGATTTATTAAAATAGAGGCTGATCGACCAACATATTCTCTTAAAAATAACACACAGGAGGGAGAGGTTTTAAAATAACTTCTCAAAATAATATTTTTCCCAAATCGCTTTAATGAATTTACAGAACTACGTCAACTATTATATATATATAAAGTCAAATTCTACAGCTACGAATAGTAAATCCTTAAAAAAACATTATTTAAACGAGAGATATTTACATCGAAATTCGATATGCGACAATACGTCTTTTTTGAGATATGAAATCTAATGATTGTTTAACGAATCGTAACTCAGACAGCTTGACTAGATTCTCGTGAACTAAACGTACTCGATCATTACGTTCATAAAACGATTTTATGCCTTCTCATTAACATTTCCAGTATCACAACATGATGAAGGACTTAAAAGTGGGTTTCTTCACCTGCTATTATGAAAATAAGATTACTTGTAAAATGCCCATTTCTCGTTGCACATAACTGATGTCAAAGGCGTCTTTTTTCGCGCGTTTCAATAGCGTGAACACCTGTCTGGAATAGGGAAAGTGATATGACAGGAAGTAGCTCACGTCATATTAAGACATGAGAATGTTGAAAAATAAATTTTATGACATTTTCAACTTCTTTTAGATAGTCCATAGAGAAGAGAAAATAAGTTTAGTTTAATTGTCGAAAAAAAGCGATTATGATACGTTTCGGAGTCTTTGTTACTTTTCTTTCTTTAGCGATAAGGAGCTATGTGTCAGGTAAGTCATAGCTTTTTTTAAAGTTTATGAGATTTTTAAGTTTTAAACATCTAAAGTAGAAACTCAAAAATGTTTTTTTAAAAATTTCATCGAAATAGCAAATTTGTCATTCATGCATAATTTTTACAAATTTCGATAAATATTGAATGCATATAAAAATATTGAGCAAAACAAGTGTCGCATTATCAAATGGACCTCTTAGCTGATAGTTTGTGTCAGGTATATAAAATTGTAAATTTTAAAATATTTTTGAAAAGCAGATTTTTTTCCTACTTAAATATTATACTTATTTAAATCTTTTCCAGGATAATAACAATTCTTAATATTCACATTTATAGAAAATTGTTTTAACCCTATTTTATAACCGTAAGCCAATTGTCTGTTTTTCCATAGAGCTTAATGATTTTTTTTTCTCCATATCTTAGTAAAATCTTTATCTAAAGTGAAATGTAAACTTTCCATACAGACTAAAGTTTGTTTACAATGCCAAATGTACTACATTATTCTAATGCAAAAACATCAATAAAAAAGGGCACAAAACATTGATATAAGATCAATGTACTTCTTCATTACGTATTCACTATGTTATCTACAAAAAAAAACATTCTTTAAGATGAGTTTAGGTTTAAGAAACATTACAGGAATATTGCAACTCAGATTTCACTCACAGATTAATTAAGTTTTTAACTCTTATTAACACCAATAAAGGAGTTAAATTGGTAAAAATTTTTAGCTTTGAATATATATTTCCCATCTCTTCAGTACGGGAAGCATGCATTGTTGTTTCTCTTCAAGAGTATGTAGTATTATACATGTATTATACAACAACAACACAACAACAGTATTATACATGTATTTCGTCTTCAAAATCGCCAACAACCATCGAGTTATTGACTTGACAAATTGCTGTTAGTTTGAGGTATCTGGTACCAGACTTTCGCCAAATGGTCCCACAATTCCCTTATTCACCAGAGTGTTTCTCAAAACATTCCCTGGCGATTTTTTATTTTGACATGGTGTATTATACTGTTGGTAAACTCCATCACCCGTCGGAAAAACTTTCCATTAATGTACCTCATGATAACCAGGGACTTATTAAGCATGGGCCAGCTGGGCCCAGGGCCTCGGCCACAATGGGAGCCTCGTCTCGTTTTCAACTCAGATTTAATAATATCCTGATTCGAATAATATCAACGGTCAAATATTTTTTCTCATTTGAATTCTCCGAAAAACTGGAAATTTCCAGCGATATGTCAACTGGCTACATGTGATGACCGTCGTCCATGTATAGGCCTAGGTACCACCATACACTGTTATTACTCATTTCAGTCAAAAGACGTTAGTCGGTCGAGCCGGTTTGCGCTATTGTAAGTCATGCTCATTGATATGTTTTGAGTTATTGTTTTAACGAATATTTGACAACGTATGCTATGTACCTTCTGTCTACTTTTAAGGATCAGATGGTGGGGTCTACATTTGTGTAGGGGCCCTAGTTAAGGGCGTAACTACCTCTGTATCAATGATACGGGCCTCCAAACTACAAAGGCCCCAACATGTGTAGGCAAAATATCGTGAATTGTTAAGGAGCCCCCAAAAAGGGTCCCGAAGGAGTTTTGATACAAGACCCATTAATGACTATCTACGCCAGAGGCCCAGGGCCTACTTTTGCATAGGGACCAAGAGCCTCAAGAAGTCTTAAGACGTTCCTGACATCGATTACATTTATAATATCTCCCATCTGTGCACCTGGGTGTAGGATTTCTGTTTGGAAATCGCACTCGCCTTTCAATGTATTGACCAAAAACATATATCGTTGGACCAGGTGGTGTTCTTCCATTTTTTTACGAGTATGATCCAATGTCGATGTCCTATGGCACATTGCAGACGCTGTTGTCGATGACGGGCAGTTAACACAGAGACGTGACGCAGACTGTCTTGTACAATACGTGGCAATACACCACTGTCATGGCTGCGAGTGATATCTGCCATTATAGACATTCGGTCCTGGAAAACAATACATATCAGGTGTTTCTTTTCTCTGAGATCAATGCATCAAAATCTAAAAACTACAGTTCGGCGATGTCGTTTCACCATGCATACAATACTTTCTGAAAGTACTCGCAACAGTTGCATGCTTTCCAAGCGCACCGTTCATGAAATCGGAGTTTCAGGCACTGAACCACAGTGATTTAACCTTTATAGAGACCTAATAAATCAGACGCTTTCCCATTATATCACTAAATACTCTACAAGTGGGAAGACAGTGCGTAGAAGCCTTTCGTAATCCAGCATCGGCCACAAGTGCGTCCCAAGATTTTTTCTTTTCATGATTTCATTGCCCTAAAGAGCTTGTTTTAAGATAATGGTTCTTCGATGTGTATGAATATGTTCGTGAAGAATAGAAAAGAGAACAGACCAAGAGAGAGAGAGACAAAACTATATCAAGTTTTAAACCTGTCACGAATTAAGGACTATATACATACATAATGTATTCATCTTGTTAATTGAAATGTTGTAATCAGAGAAAGGCAAAAATTCAAATATCTTACAAAGCGCCATTTAGTATTTATGAAATTTTAACATCTGTAGAGTTGAGCGTCTTCTTCTCTCAAATTCCATACAATTAAGAGGCAGAATGATTTCGTTCTACATTCAAAATAAGGGAAAGGGGGAAATATAGTAGAATGCTGTAATGACTTGTTCAAGTGTAAAGAATTATTAGTTTTTTTTTTTTTTAGAAAAATTATGCAAGTGTTTCAGAGTTAAGTTTCAATCGCTCAGTAAGGCACGTGTAAGACATTAAAATATTCTTGCTCTCTCCTAGGAATTTTGAATAAATCTGTCAAAAAAATTCGAAGTCTAATCCTTTCTACAAGAAATCCGGGACTAATCTGTCATAGTTTTTAATATTTTTAATGCGAACTTTATTGAGACCTGTGTTTCGAAATATGTGCTATTCGTAATTAGGATTTAAATAAAAATATATAAGATCAGAATTATAAGCAAGTATTGAGTTATTAGACACACGCACATGATGTACGCATACGTCAGAAAGGCAGACAGATTTCAAATGCCCATATTTCAGCTAACTAAATATTGTTTCAGTTTCTCTTTGTGGACGCCTTACTTTTGAAATTAATTAGTAAAACGTATAGTTAGTTACATATTGAGTATCTAAAATAGACTATTGACATAATTTATAGCAGCGTTAAGCAACTACCATTTAAAATTGATCGTGACTGTATTAATTATAATTTAAGAAAAATCTGTATAATTTAGGAAAAATGCTAGTAAACGAATAATTTTTTGCACATCCTTCATTCAAAATATTTGCTTATGAGCTTTGGACCTTCTTTAATTTAACTTCATGTATCGGCAGCTCCTTAATTCTGAGTATACCTGCACGAACTTTTGTTTTTCATCTACTAATATGTTTCCTGTTTTATTACAGTTTTATCACTTGTTCATAACACACATCATTAGTTTTAAATCTGCCACGCAATATTTCCTCCCGTTGGTGTGATGTAGACATTAAGATAGTGGGGTGCAATTTTTCAAAAGTCGTTCTGGTCACTTGACTGATGTTCAATATTACGAAGCCAGTCGCTAATCGCCCTCATGTTGATTAGAAAGCAACGGTAGTTGAAGATCAAATCAAATCAAAAGAGTGTTTCTGGCTTAGATTCAATATTAGAAATCGCAATCCATAAATAATCTTTTGAATCTAGTCGAGAATAGCGCTTTATTCGATGGTTAATAGTAATCAACTTTGAAAAGCCGGTTTAAACTACGAAAACTGAAAAGAAACATTAATTGCCTTGTTCTTCAAATCGGCATTTTTATTTCCGACTGCTAAATAAAATTTGGCTATTCAGAGATTTAAACTGAATTTGCAATATTTCATCGCTTTATATTAGCATAATTCTTCATATTAGCATTGTAAAATAAAAAAATCTACCTTGTCTTGGAGACAGAAGGAGAGAGAGAGGTATAGGAAAAATTCCCGTTTTACATTTCGAAGATTTTTAGGAGCTAGATGAGAGAATCTGCTTTTTGCACTGTGCACTGTCTTTTAAATCATGACAGTTCACACCCGAATAACTCCGAGAGAGAATAATTTTTTTCTATATCCAAACATTTAAATTGGATCAGTAAACTGGCGGAATAACACATTGAGTCCCGCCTGAAATTCTTTTGACCCGCCGTTGTTTACTAACTCCCCATCTCTAAGGAATTTAACAATTTCCTGTAAACAAGGGCCAATGTAAAAATAACCGAATATTAGGGAGTCATAGACCACCTCCTTGATCTACGAAAAGATGTGTGCAGCATAACAATCTCCAATTTTTATTTTAAGAAACACAAACATATATGATTCTATTAATGCAAAATTTACATGTATTTCGATTTCAAATATTCTAAATATGATGGGAAAACAAACATTTTTGAGCCTCTCTCAATATGTATATATATATATATACATATTACGAATTTTGTATAAAATAATGTAAATAATTTGTATTTGGATGTGCAATGCCTTTATATTACTCTATGCTATATTCATTTCCTGATAAAATTGTAATATTCACAAGCAATGCCGTCCCTTACGTTATAATGGCGATTCAATGGGAACTTGGCGAAATGTTGGCGATAGAGCCAAGTTGGCATCATTTTTAGCGACCAATTTGGTGACATTGGCGATTATGTTGGAGAGTTCGGGACTTTCTGGATTCTTCTAGAAATTAGTAGAGAAATCCACTAATTTCACGATCAGTGGCGCGAGCGCATCTTTCCAGAAATTTCGCTCTCTGCTATAAATAGGGAGAGACTTGCCGCAACTGTCAGTCTGGTTTCAGCCAGGGAGTAGCGAGTCTGGCTTCAGCCAGCGAAAAGCGAGTCTGGTTTTGACTAGCGATTAGTGAACTTGCCTTGATCGTGATTAGCTCGGCTGTGCTTGTGAATAAGCTTATATATATGTGTATTTTTAGATACTGGTAATTGTGTTTAAGTGCTGTTGAAGGTGTGAAATCCTTCTGATATTTATTCTGCGAATTTTGCTGTTGAATCCTGTATTTCAAGGATTGATTTCTGACAATAAATAATCGTCGCTCTTAAAAAACTGTCTTGTTGTTTACGACTGATTTTGCATAAAATCCTCGAACCCCGATCTACGTAACAATATATATATATAAATATATATATAAATATATATATATAAAAAAAAAAAAAAAAAAAAAAAAAAAAAAAAAAAAAAAAAAAAAAAAAAAAAAAAAAAAAAAAAAAAAAAAAAAAAAAAAAAAAAAAAAAAAAAAAAAAAAAAAAAAAAAAAAAAAAAAAAAAAAAAAAATATAAATATAATATAAATATATATATACATATATATATATATATATATTCTGTGTGTGTGTGTGTAGCATAATAAAATAAAATAAAATAACAAGTGAGAAAGTTTTACTACCTACAAGGCCAAAAAAGAAAGAAGTTGGATTCCAAGAAACATAACAATTGAAGATACCTAAAGAGTCTTTGGACTAAAATTGAGACCTATTATGATTTCTAAAGCTGTCACTGAATTAGGCCAGCGAAATTAGGGTTAAGCAATACTTTGTGGTACCATCTTTCCCATACAGCAGAAATTTTCGACAAAAAAGAAAAAACAGAGTCATGTTGAAAAATTAGGTCTATAATCTATCACATGTGGATGAAACACAGGTAGTAAAATATGATTACAGTATGAATAGAGAATAATATATATACATTCGACTCTCGATAATTCAAATCTTTGATAATACGAACCTCTCGATAATTCGAAGTATATACTCAGTCCCTAAAATACTCTTGATTTTTCGAACTAAAACAATATGTTTTGGAACACTCAATATTTCGAAGTAAACTCTGTGGTTGGACAGACTATAATACGCTATAATTCGAAGTTATCATATAAAACTCTCGACATTTCGAACACTCACTATCATGTGATGTCCTATAATAAACAGGTTGTAGCTTACAAGTTTTGTGTTGTGTTGTCTCTGCGTGTCTCCCCTGTAACGTAGCCCTTTTGATAATCATCTGTCTGCTACCCATTCTTAGATTTTTCCTGTTCCTCAGGTGAAAAGACACTTTTATTGTTTTCATTCCTTTAAGTGGACAAAAGACCAACCGCACATTTTATCAGCCATTCAAATCTTTCGTTTAACATGTGGCCTAGCTACATATGTGTTCAGAAAGGATGGTCCGCTATTGTGAAGAAGAGATGCATAGGATTGTGTATGAATGTATTGAATGTGTTTTTTAATACAGGAATTTTAACTGCTGTAAAATATTTATACTGTATAATATATACTTTCTAAAAATACTTTAAAATAATTTTTTACATATGTACACCTTTTGTTTTATTACATAGTTTCAAATTTAAATGTGTTAGAAACATTTTCCTGCGTGTATATTGAGAATTTTTTCTGCCCTCTTGATAATTCGAAGTTTTTCATTGGTCCCTCCAACTTCGAATCATCGAGAGTCAATTGTATATATATATATATATTGTATTTTATAGAAGGGCTATTGGGAAGAACTAAAAGTAATTGTATTCTAAAAAGTCAGAACAGATGCGCAGAATTTCAATTTACTTATTTTAAGACTCGGTTAGGGACACTCGTCCACTCGCTCCACTCGTATAAATATTTCTTTGATGATGTTTTGATCACACACACACACCCCCAAGAACAAAAACCTTCTATCATTTCTTTATTCAAATCAGATACAATGTGATTTGTGAGTACTTAAGCGCACAAAAATACCAGGTGACCCAAAAGTCCGTTAACATTTGAAAATTCAATAGTTATATAACAATGGGATAGATGTAAAATCAGACACACGTGCTTGGAATGACATGGGGTTTTCGTAAAACATATAAAATGTCCAAAAAAAAGGAGCCAACAGATGGCGCTTTATATAACAAAAGCAATAATTAGCCTAAAAACTGATTTTTAGCAATAAACAATGTTCTTTATAACAAATGTTCAGCATGTCGTTCATTATTAATCAACAATATTTGTAGTCGAGGGCAGCACTATTCGGCATATCTGTAGAAATTGCCGTCTTTTATCATCCCTAATGAGGTCGGACGATCGACATAAAATTGCATCATCGGGCAACCCCTCAACTGATAATCACACAGATTGAGGTTTGGGGAATTGGGAGGACAAGCACAACGGTAGAGGCTGCTAAGCACATGATCCTCACCACACAAATAATGTGTCAAGAAATCTTCCACACCCTTGTTATGGCGATAGCATCGTAAGGCTGCCGTAATAGATTTTCCATTCGGATAGATAAGCTTTATAAAAAATGTCATTTCCGGTAAAGCCAACATGCCGCTGTTGCTGGTACTTCAGTTTCTTCTCTGACTACAGCTGATTTTGTACACGATTTTCTTGCTGCGTCACTGACGTTTTTCTGTTCAGCGCCATCTGTTGGCCCTTTTTGCCTTTTTTTGTTTCAATAAAGCCCCATGTGATTTCAAGCATTTGCACCAATTTTTACCTCTTTATCTACATTATTCCATGAATTATTGAATTTTCAAATGAGCAGGCTTTCGAGTCACCTGGCACTTTTATAATAGGAAATTAAAAGAAAATGTCATAAATTTTTGAAGGTATTGAGAAGTGTTTTCATATTCTAATTATGTTCGTTTTTTAGGTCAATTCAATCCTCCTGAGATGTGTGGCTCTTTAGCTGATGGATATAACACTTATTACCAATGTATTTTAAGGGTAAATCTTTAAAAACTTATTATTTTCAATTCCTACGTTTTGAATCAATCGTTAATAAAATACTTTTTATTCATCCACTCAAGTTCAAATACGTTTTTAAAACTTGATGTTAATGCAGTTTTTCAAATATTAATTCATTAATTAAATTTAATCAATTAATTAATATATTCAGTTGATATATTCCTCTAGATGGCAGCACCATTGGATAAAACAACTTTTGATAAATTTGTGATGAAGATTTAACTTAACTTGAATATAAAATCATATGCGAGTTAGACACAGCATTTCTTTTACATTGGTTTTAAGATAAATTCTTACCTATTATATTCAACTTATTAAAAAGTGTAATTACAAATTTAATATGATTAAAAAGTTTTTAATGTTAATTTAAAAGAATTTTTTGCCACTTAATATTGTGATTCTGTCATATGTATATACATATTTATTTTAATTGCAATTATTTAATAAAAAGTGATTAAAATAAAAATTTTCTTTGTTGACCAAGTAGGAATTGACTTTTTTTTTATATTACTTGTTTTTAGAATATGAATTTGTGTGATTGATTCCAAATTTAAAAGGAAAATTTTACAGTTCTTTTATAATTTCTCAAGAATTATAAATAGTTTTTAGAAGAACAATTTTTTCTGATAAAGTAAAATTATTGCTTATTTAGTTCTGAATTTAGCAAGCTGTATTGCAATACATTAAAAAATAATACAATATGAATATGTTTAATAAAATAGCTTAAATTTCAATCTTACCAAATCAAATTTACTTTTCCGAATTGCATCATACTTATTTATAATTGGTTTCTATGCAACTCTGCATTTTTATTTTAAAAGCATTTTTTAAAATGTAGCAAATATAAAACTTATTTTAAGGGATGGGAAATAAATTTATTTATTAAAGAGAAGTCGAGAACGGGGGAGGGCATCTTTTCCGGGGGAACTCCAAAAACCTAGAGAGCGAACTATCTCTTTTTCTTCACTTAAATCTGGAAAAACATGAGAAAAACATAATCATGTTTTCAAGAGAAGGAAAATGTAAGTTGTTTTTATGAATTAGGTAAGGGTTTTAGGGAAAAGTTTCAAACGCTCTGTAAGGTGCTGTAGACAAATATGATATTCTTTTTCTAGGAATCACGAATATAAATTTGTCAAAATTTCAAGGGATAAGTTTTTTTTAACGAGGAATCATGAATGAATCTGTCAAAATATAGATTAATCCTTCAATGCAAGATGAAATGAGACTCATTTCAAAATAGGTTATTCAGCATTGTGATTTAGAGGAAAATATGTAAGAGATCAGAGTTTTAAGAAAAAGTGTTATTATATATATATATGATTCTCTGTTTCAATTTTCTTGACAAGAATTTATTTCGTGGTGATCTTGAATCTTCCACTTAGTTTTTGCACACCCAAAGGAAAATACAATTTAAACTGATTTTACTGGATGATATGAAACTAATTTTTAATCATTGAGGTTACATGGAATGAATTGGAACTTTATTTTTTTCAATGCGGAATTCTTAGGCTGCAAAAGGTGCCAACTTAAAGTATTCTTGAGAGTAGTTAGTGGGTAGCTTTTGTTTTACGTATTTATATTTCCTTTCTTCTATACCAGGTGTCGTCAACCTTTTAAGTCTTAAGAGTCAAAAATTACAATTTACAAAATTTCAAAGTTTTTAAAGAGCCAGAAAATTTTTTCTTGACAACAATAAATAGTACTTCCATAAGTAAAGTTTTTTTGATAAAAGAAAACTATTCTATCTATTCATAAGAAAAAATATCTATTTATTCATATGTCAGTAGTGTTTTTCACAACAAATTAGATAATATATATGGCATTATTAGATAATTACTTATTATTTAAGTAAAAAATTTAAAAAATTAAACATGTACTTACAACACTAATTTGTGCTTCAATAACAAAAAATTGAGCAAACAAATTCAACGGAAGCGATTGCTTTGTATGGTTATTAAAATAGAAAATTTAAACTTTACTAAACGATGTAACGTACTTAAAAATTAAAAAAAAACAATAACATTCATTTGAGCAAACAATTTCAATGGGAGCTTTGGCTTTGCATGGTCTTATAAAGTTTGGATAAATTTGGCTCATAACTTGCTTTAACTTTCAAACAGGACTCTAAATTTTCATTTGTTAGTTGGCTTATTACTTTACTTTTAATTATATTCACGCAAGAGAACGCTTGCTTGCACGAATATGTCGATCCGAAGATAGTCAGCACTCCAAATGCGTTCACCTCACTGTAGCAATCTGGAAAACTATTCCATACGTCGAATATAAGTGCCTCAACTCACGGCATTTCTTTTAAAGCTGTCCACTTTTGTTGCATTTTGTACATACATTTCTGGACCTCAACTCTTCCAACTTGTAAATTCTTTTTAACTCTGTAAATTTTCCACTCCACAAAGCTTTACTTTTTAAATCGATCAATTGCATTTCTAGAGATCCCATATCAATTCCAAATGGCTAAATGTGGTTTTTATTACTATTTGTGTTGAGAGAATTTGCTATGAATGCTAGAGTTGTTTTGTTGGTTTTGAATTGCACCAATCTATCAACAAATTCCTCTTTAAATTTTTTTACAACTGTTCTGAAGTAATTTGTGTCAACATTTGCACTGGTTTTATCACAATATAGCTTTAGAAATTGAAAATGAAGTACACTGCTGAACACCATAAATGCATCACCAAGAAAGATAAGAGATAGCACAAAAAATTTATTTTGTAGATAACATGTTGACCAAGTATCAAATGATTAAATGTATAGACTTCTGTGAAGAGTAGTTCCTGCCAGAATCAGTAGCCAGAGTAGTCGCCATTGCTGGAGATCACCGCTGCCACACGCCTCGGCATTGATTCAAAGAGACTTTGGATGTGTTCTTGGGGTACAGCAGACCAAGCAGCTTCCACACGTTGCCAAAGTTGATCTAGGGTGGCAGCTGGGTGTGTAATCTGGGTCAATTGTTGAGCAACCATGGACCACATGTTTTCCATCGGCGAAAGATCCGGAGAGTGGGCCGGCCAGGGAAGCAATTAAATCTGGTGATTGATGAAGAACCTTTGGACAATGCTTGCCACGTGTGGTCGTGCATTATCCTAATGAAATATGGCTGTGGCCAAGCCCTGAAGGTAAGGAAGGACAACTGGCTCCAACACCTCGGAGATGTAGCGCTGGCTGTTTAAAGAACTGGCAATGCGTACTAGAGGAGTGCGAGAGGGATATCCAATACCACCGCATACCATATTACCCGGTACAGGACCAATGTGGAGGTGCATAATGCAGCTGTTCAGCATCCTCTCTACGGTGTCTCCAGACTCGAATCCGACCATCGTGGTGTTGCAGAAAGATGCGTCACTCGTCAGTAAAGACAACTCCATTCCATTCTGCCGCCCACATCCTTCTTTCATCGCACCATTGGCGGCGGAGACGTCTGTGGTTCTGCGTCAAGGGCAAACCAAGCAATGGACGTCTTGAGGACAGACCACTCTGCTGTAAACGGCGTCGAATGGTACGCGCAGACACTGAATGATGCGTTACAGCCTCAACGTGCTGTGCTATGGTTCGTGATGTGACTGAACGATCCGTCCCTGCAATGCGCATAATTTGCCTGTCCTCACGTGAAGTGGTGTACTGAGGTAGATGCGATCGACTACGTCGGTCCATCGTACCCTCCTGCATCCAACGGTCACATATCCGCATTACAGTCGTTTGGTTTCGTCCAACACGACTACCGATTTCCCTGAAAGATAATCCACAACCTAGGTAGGCCACTATCCATCCTCTGTCGAACTCGATCAAAAGCTGATCGCTGTTTTCTACGAGACATAACTGATCATTTTTTGAAAAACCACAAGAAAAACACAATGGCCGAACTTGAAATCGTCGAAATCTCCAAGACTTAAATAGCGCTTTGAGGTGGCGCCACAGGCGTGCGTGATATGTGTCTGCGCTGAAATTCTAATCATTTGCATATCTCACCTTCGCTAATGCATGTTGTAAATTTCATGTTATTTGCGTGCTTTCTTCAGGGTGTTCCATTTACGGTGGCTATCAGTGTAAATTACCACTCTGTGAATATCTTCTGCAAAAAGAACTAATTTTTCTTTGAAACAAACCACAATTTTTCTACCAAAGCATAGGCTGGGTTTCCCTTTCCTTTCATTTTTAGATTCAGCTCATTTAATTTCGTTGTGATATCCACCATAAAGTAAAATGTTTGCAACCATTTGTCGTTCTCTAATTTAGGGTAACTAATGCCTTTTTCCTTGAGGAATAAATACATTTATTTCATTCAAGCACAAAGCAAAACGTTTCAACACCCTTACCTTTGGAAAGCCATCGCACTTAATTGTGAAGAAGGAAGTCGAAATACTGAGTCTTCAATTCGTTTAAGAATTCTTTAAACTGACGATGATAGATGGTTTTTGACAAGATGATGTTAACAATCTTGTTTACCAAATTCATGTCCTCAACTATTTCGGCCGGAAATGTTTGGACACAAAGATCTTCTTCGTATATTATGCAGTGAAACGTAAGAATTCCGTTGTTTATTTTGCTCTGAAGAATCGTTGTTGCCACTTTATTTTTTCCTGTCATACTTCTGGCTTCATCAGTTGCTATTGAAACAATTTTATTTAAATCGATCTTTTTGTCTTCAAGTCGTTTTTGCACGGCCAATCGTTACATATTCCCCTCTAGTTTGTCCCGAGAGCGGCAGCAAATCTAAAAGTTCTTCTTTTGGACCTTGGAAAGACATATACCTGGCAAAAAGAATAACTTGTGCCGTGTCTTTTTTTTGTTTCAAGACTCATCTGTAGCTAGTGATAAGGCAGAAGAAAGTTGAATATCTTCCACCTCCGTATATGCTACTTTTGAAGATATTTTAACTATTCTATCTAGTACTGATTTAGCGAATACTGGCAAATATTTGATTTTTTTTCTAGATTTCTGATTTGTTTTTGAAATTACGAAACAGTTCTTCAGATGCAAGTATGAAGCAATCTTTGACATACTCACCATCTGTGAATGATTTGCCTTTTTTTGCAATTTCTAGTGATACAGTAAAGCTTGTCAGATTAACATTACTTGTAGATTGCGTCCAGTTAGTTAACATGGAACTTGATTGCTGTTTTAGTTTTTTGAAGCGCGTTGTCAGCTTCTTTTCGTTTTCCGCCGTTTGGATATTTACAGAAAACTGAGTATGTTTTGTAGTGAAGTGTCTCTCAAAATTTTATTTCTTATTGTATGCGAGTTTTTCGTGGCAAATGAGACAAGTCGGAAAACCATCTGAATTGCATATGGAAGCGAACGACTCCGTCCAATCCCGATTCTCGATGTTCTTCTTCAGTTATTCTCTCTCTCTCTCTCTTTTCTTTATAGCTGCTATGCTTGCGGTGAAGTTGTAATAAATAATTTTCAAAATTATTATTTAGGTATCCAAAACAGCAGATGACAAGTTTTGCAATTATTTATTATGTCAACGTATATCTACGTAAATACATAAGAGAAGCTGGGCATAATGAAATATAATTTCTCCAAAAAAAAATTACAAAAATATTTCCCAATTAAAAAAACTTACCCAAATAAAATAAATAATTCTATAATGATTTAATTATTAAAATAAATAATTTAGACACGAAACACTGTTTGTCTCACTCTCTTCCATACTGATTGACTATAAGTTTCGTCGCCTCCCATGTGCGGTGATCACCAAATGGCACGAACAAACTTGTCAAAACGTGTTTGTCGCGGTGCAGTCTGCACATTTTGGTTTTTTTTTTAAACTTCGGCAAATATTAGATACTTAGTTTACGAGTAAAGGGGTTATGCCCAGTTATGCCGAGATCAATGAAAATTGCCAAACATATAAACAATCTAACAAATACCTACCTACTTTGATCCTCAGAGTTCGAAAATAGGTTTATTAAATAACAATTTATTGGTACGTTATAATTATTACTTTAACGCTAATTTTTAAACAATAAAAGCTATAAAATAAATAAATAATAAAATAGGTAATTTATATATAAAATATATATTTTAATAAAAACATTTTCGTGGTAATATCCAACAATAGTACTTTGTTTCTTTTTTGACAATTCTTATTGACTTCAAAAAAGTAGGTAGGTATCTTATTTGAAAAAAAATATGTATAATATGTATTATAAAAATATAATACATATTATGTTACCTACCTTTACTTCGGTTTTTTATACGCATATCTTTGAGAAGATAATTCGCTTCTAGCTCTTCTACTTAAAACAACAAACTATACGCCACAGCCAAAGCACACTGGTGTAGACGCCAAATTATCTTGCATCGAAATCGAATCAAAACCCACATAGAATCTTCCGATGGACTGACAACAGTGACGAAGTGTGTCACGGGGGAGGGGTGCGGTGAAAAGCGTGCACAAGTGGCTGAGAGATAGAAACGGTGCCTAATCCTCGTTAATCAATTCAGAACGATTTTTAAATGTTTTTTTTTTTTTGGTAAAATAAATAATTCTTGCGTATAAAACAAAAGAGCCGCAGCTTCACATCCAAAGAGCCACATGTGGCTCGCGAGCCGCAGGTTGCCGACCCCTGTTCTATACGGTACTTGTTTTTCACTATTTGTGTGTTCGTCAGAAGAAACAAGAAACAAAATAAGGCTGCTTCATTTACTCCCGACTGCAATCATGTTCTCTGTTTATTTCTTAAATTGAAACTTCAAGTATCGAAATCTTTTTCAAGTTAAAATAGTATGTGAATGAATGAGAGTGTATATATATATATATATATGTGTGTGTGTGTGTGCGAGTGTTTATATGTATGTGTGTGTTAGTTTATATATACATGTTAGTTTATATATATATATGTGTGTGGGTTTATATATGTATGTGTGAGTTTATATATATGTGTGCGTGTGAGAATAATCTTTTCAAACATTTTATTGATTTTATACAATTATTTTAACTATTTCTTTCTTTCTTATTTCTTTTATTTTCATAAACTTTTTGGAATTATTATTTCGGCTTTCCTGATCATTCACTTCTATGGTTGGAATAGATACGTTTATTATGAGTACATCAAGTCAATTACTAAGGTTGTTTTATTATAATAACTCATTGTGTACATATCGATTAATATTTTTAAACTGTTACTGATGGGAAGTTATTGTACAATATATATAGATAAAATCTCAAAATTGTACAAAATCAATTATAGAAAGTCTTTGTTAAATTATTTCAACAAACATTGGAAGAATTGGCTTAATACATTCCAAAACGTGTAACTTCTTTCTTTGTGTGACAATGTGCATTTTGTATAATGAAAAAGGTGAATGCACTTTTATGTCCTTTTAATCCTTATAGAAATATATTATTGTTATTATTGTTGTTTTACAGTGTTATCAACAGAATTTCAGAATCAATATGGTCAGAGGAGATTTTTGCGTAAGTAATTTTCGTTATTTATTTTATCTTAGCAAAATATTTATGATTTATTGTACATATAAAGAAGACTTCTGCTATTGAAAAAACTTCGTACTTCGCTTTTTCAAAAATTTACATCCATTGCTTTTTTACGCATTCACAACTTTTTAAATAAGACAAAAACAACTTAAAGGGATACTGCACTAAACCAACACAATCAGACAAAATTAAACGATAAATTATTATAAGAATTAAGATCCGGATGTTGGTTTAAGAGATATGCATTGGTATTCGAGGTTCCTTTGCTAAGTAATATAGCAAACAGAGCCAAAAAATTGCAGTCTAAGCCGATTAGTAGATTATTTATCTAATCTCCACAGTTGTATTGAAAGTGGCAACATTCTTTAAGTAAAGGAGATTTCATTGAATGATTTCAAACGAAAGACTCGTAAAGTTATTTCTGCAGCTCATGGGATTATTTTTGTAATTGAAATGAGTTTCGTCCTCTACTGTATTAATATCATTGAACTGGGAAATTGTTTGATGTCATTGTATTAAACTATAGTCGGGAAGGTTGATCTTATATATAAACATTCCTCTCGCAGATGTTGACTAGTTACAGTGCTACTTTTTAGATGACGTTTTACTCAGATCTCGGAGATTTGAATAGCGGCTGGATTCAATCAATAGTATGCCAAATAGCAACCAGAAAAGTATTATCATCTAGTGCTTGGCATTAAAATTAGAAATTCATCGGATTGACAGCAGGGCATTGTGAGACAAATTTGAATTAGGTATCTGCCGCTCATGTTCTGTTTAGAGATATCTATTTTTGCACAAAAGATACTTGATAAATATACTGTAACTTCTCTCTAGAAACAATGGATATTTAAAAGAAGTATATGGCTATAGAAGCCCTGTGGCTGAGTGGTTAGTGCTCTTACACCACAGGTCCGAGGTTTCAAATCCCAGGCTGGGCAAGGTTGACTTAATCCATTCAGTTGGTCGATAAATAATAACTCCAAACTTACTTGGGAACTTAACCCTGGGGTTTCACATCAGACTGACCTTCTGACAGGAATATCTGCTCATGCATTTCCGGGCCCAGGGTAACGTATACTGAGTTGGGCACGGTAGGCCTTGGCCCTCATGGGCTGTTGCGCCACTGTGTTAAGTTATATGGCTATATAGAAAAACTGTCAATTGAACCAAATTCTTAAAAAATGTTTCAGATTAGTGAAAGTAATAACACTAATTTTTTCCCCACCTGATATGTGATTCATCTTGTGTTGTATCAATTTCTTAAGATCCATTTCTTAAAATACATTCAAAGATTTCCAAATTGAAATCTTTGAACAGGGCGGTTAAAAAGTTTTATGAAGGAAAAAGGTAAAATAAAAAAAATTAAAAAGAAGATTTTTTATAAAATTGAATATTAAATGTTAATTAACTGTGGTATTTTATTCTACTTCACTGTATAAGAGGAACATTTTCAAGAATAGAATATAACTTTAAAAATAATCCAATCTATATTTGATGCTAACTGAAAAAAGTAATAAAAATTTAACAAAAAAATTGAAATATTTCAGGTTTAATTGAATAGAACAGTGAAAGAAAATTTTAATATAAAATAGAAACTGCTCGAAAACTGTTGATCTCCTGATATTTCCTCATTTTTTTTATTTACATTTTGTCAGCTTAATAATTTTTTAAAAATATTACGTTTTGTGATTTTAAGCCAAAAATAAAATTAGAGTTTAGAATTAATACTATTTCTTTTTTATTGAGTTTCTCTTTAGAATCCAAAATGTACCTCTTAACAATTTAAATGAATCATTTATATACAAAAAAATACAACATTGAGCAAAAAGGCTTCGAAAGAATTAAGAAACCATACAGTTACTTCATTCTTTTATAAAGTGTTAATATTAACAAATGAAATTTAGATAATATAGTTATATTTTTACCAATTTAAATTTTTCATTTACCCAGAAAATATATATTATATGTATATTAAAATGCAGTTATATGCTTATTTTTAAGATAAAAAAAATTGCAATCATTTTTAAACATTTCTTTTTAATGTTCTTTGCAGAGCTCTACAGTTCAAATGCGGGGATCCAACAAAGTAAGAAAAAATGTGTGATGCATAAAAATTTTTAAGAAATCATTGTTTTTTGTATGATGACTTTCAATAGTTTTTCTGCAAGAATATTAAATCTTAAATATTTTCAGGTAAATTATAATTCCAGAGATGTGGCAAATTCTCTACAGGTATGAATTCACAAATCTCTATCTTCTTTCCGTTTCGAAACTTGATAAAAATGTTCTAGGAAAAACTAATTCACTGAGGTCTGTTAAAATATTGTTAAAACATTCAGGAACCTATAGATGTGTTAAATTTAGAAATAAATTAGTCATTTTTCATGTTATTTAGCTGCTTGTAGTATTGAACAAACAATAATTTATTTATGAAAGTATTTATTTTAAAATAAAAATGTTATACAGAATATATAAGAGGATTGAAAATTTTTTTTCATTTTAACACGCTTTTATAAGCTTCACTTGTAACGGAATCTTTGAACTCAAATTTTACCCACTTTAAAAGGTCAGATTAATTTGAAATTTTGCTCACTTGTCCAGGACCGGGAACAATACGATAATTTAATAATTTTGTTCCATTGTCCTGATCAGGATCATGAGGATTAACGATTTTCCATTTTCAGATCCCATTCCCAGATTTTCCGACTAAAAGATTAAGTTACAACTAAGTTCGATTAACTACAAAAGGGTGTTTTTTTAGTTTTTTTAAACTATAATTTATTTAGTATACAAACATTAAAAATTACAGTTATCAAAAAATAAAGGACGATTGTTAAAAAAATATTGAATTTATTTTTATTAAGTTATCTATAAAAAATATTGACATCAGCTTAAGTATGATAAGCCTTCAAGAAATCTTAGTAATTGAATTGAAGATATTTATAAAATTATTTTTCCCCTCAGTAATTTAATTAGCTTCCATCTGTCACAGATTTTTAATATTTAAAATCTGATAAAAATATAATTTATATTTCGCTTGATAATATATGCTGTATAGAAATTTATACTTATAAATTTCACTAATATTCATAATAAAAAAAATTATTATTTTTACTAGAAGTGAACAGCATACGTATATATGGACCAATTTCTTCATTATCCTTTTGTTGAAAAAAATTTATGAATTTTTAAAATTTCTTGAATTTTAGTTACCGTTAATAAGGAAAGCTCTAGAATGCTTATAAGTAGTTATTTTGTATTATTGTTTTTAATAACATTCTTTTCTTAAAAAGAAAATTATTCGATGCATCTTAAATTTAGCATATTGTTTGTTTTCTTACTTACTGTAGATATTCTGAGTCTTCAAATGTACGTTTTTAAAAAGTTCCCCTCTATATACTTTATGATCTAGATTAAGATACGAACTACATAAGTAATTGGTAATTTTTTAAATATTTATACGCATTTCTGTGCTTATTTGATATTCAGAACAAAAGATTCACCAAAAATGTTTTGATTTTATTCTCATAATTTGATATCATCCTCCATGTGTTTTCTTTTTTATAATAAAACATTTTTTTCTTAGATTCATTTTAAATGTTTCATACAAAGCAGATGTAGATGGTACATACTAAGTTTAAAAAAGAAATTATATCTATATATTAAAATAATATTGTACTTAATTCTCACTCTTCATTTTTTTTTTCTTTTTCGAACTCTTATTATGTACAAAAAAACTCAAAAAATTGTGATTGGCATTCTTTAAGGAATGTTGATTTTGATTTTGTTAATCAAATTGTACAATTTAGTTAGTAATTATTAGCTAAATACAGCTGAAGAATTATTTAATTTTCAAAAATTGCCGGGATCTTTGGAAATGTAAATTACTTTTAAGCCAGTCTTAACATTGTTTATTGGAATATTTACATACATTTAAGGTATCCGAACACGTTCAGAGTACTTTTTAACAAAATAGCACACTAAAACATTATAAATGCTCTTTTAGGACTCAATACCATTAAATATTACTATTTAACTATCAATATTTAAAATAAATTACCTGAATTTTACAAAAATCACAATTATAAGTGAAATTTTAGCAATATTTTTGAAAAACTTCGAAGCAGTCAGAGAAAAAAAGTAATAAACATATATTAGTAAAAGTATTACTAAAACAAATTAGATGCATTTATCTAGAAAATGTACTAAAATTTTATTTTTTTATTAAAATTTGAAAATTTTATAGCTGATTGAGTAAACATTATAAGAAATGTTACACTTTTTATGAGACCATTGTTTAAATAACAAACCATAACTCAAAAAGTATTCATACAATAAGAAATATTTTAGTACATTCTCTAAAAATAACATAAATATCAGGTTCAAAAAGTTTTATAGAAATACATTCGTAATATTTTGAGCAATTTAAATGTCCACTTCTGGTAGATAAAAAACCCACTTCCGGTTTTTCTAACTTTATAAAGTTGATTGTAACGTGGCCTCTAGGTAGCGTAGAAACAAAACAAAGTATGATTCGTAAAGTCAAGAGATAGCTCTATTCAATAAAATAAAATTTAAAAAAATATCTGTCTTGACTAAATTTGGTCATTTTCAACATGTTCGGATACCTTAACATATCAGTGTAAAAAATTGATTTTGTCCAAATTTATCAACCTTTCAGCAATTGAATTAATGTAGTTTTGTGCGATAATTGCAAGTATTAAATTGTATGTTACATTTTAAATCAAACTACATGACAACTATTACTTTATGTAATATTTTCTTAAAACTTTTTTCTTATAGTGTATTACTAAGCAATGTCGATTTGTTGTTCCTCCATCGGCTTGTACAGCACCTATTTCTCCCATGAGATCACCAGGACCAGATGATTCGATATCAAGTCCCGATTCTAGTGATTCATCAATGACCACTGCAGAACCTGATTATGACACAACTCCTTTTCTGGACACTACAGTAGCCCAAACAAGTACTAATATACCGTCGTCGTCTGGAACTACACAAGATAATTCGCTTACAACTACCGAAGGCACACCAACTACTGAAAGCATATTTTCTTCAGAAACTCCTATTGTTACCTCACTTTCACCCGAAATAAGCTCTACCATGTCCAGCACTGATTTTGTAATGGCCTTGGAATCTGATGATTTCCCAGAAATGTCAGAAGACGAAACACCAGACTCAGAAACAGAAGAATGTGATGATGAAAGTGATACTCAATCAACCTCGCCTTTAGATACAACGTCTTCTAATGATGATGCAGACCAAGGACCCTTAACATATTTTCTGTTTTTAATAAGAAATCTTCCTCGAAGAAGAGCAAAACTACTCGAACCAAAGTTCCTAAAAATCCCCGAAAAGACAAACACGATGAGTCTACTTTGAGTCCAACTACAGAATGTGAAGAAGATAACAATGATGGAGTTAACAATGATGAAGATGACAGTGATGAAGATAAAAGTGATGGAATCTCAGCTATTTCTGGCCGAGAAGATGAAAGCAGCAAATATTTCACGACTCCATTCCTTGGCCCTAGTTCTGAAGATTCTTCATCATTTGATTTTTCTTCTGAAGGAAGTAGCTCGCTTAATCCGACCACAGCCGATTTTGATTCCTCATCATTTATTTCCTTATATACCTCTGCAGAAAGTATCAGTTCTCCTCAAAACACTGCTTCTGTAGCAAGTACTTCTTCCATCAACAACAAAGACGATGTTATTTTAACAACATCTTCTTCTGATAATAATCAAAATAAAGCCCAATCAAAACCTACAATTGATGTATCTAAAAATAAAAGAGACAGTGCATTTTCTAAAAGTGAGGCAACTGCTTCTGGAGGTAATTCTGCAGAATCTGATTATGACTCAGATTCAGAATATTATTATGATTCCAATTACTATTATGATGATGATGAATATTATGATTACAATGATACTTCAGACGGTAATAGTACATCAAATGAAAATGATAAAGCAAGTACAATGCAATTGAGTTCTATTACTTCATCACAAGCAACAACGTTCTTTACAGAAATCATACCAACCACTTCATCACAAGATAACTTCTTAACAACTACCTCAATGCCTACAGATTTTACCACTGTTACTGATGCCTTTGAAACTACAGAGCAGAATTTTTCTGATGATGGTGGCCTTAATGAATCTGAAGATGATTCAGACATATACGACAAAGTTGGACCAGACGCAAGTATGTCTTATGCATTAGCTGAATCAGATTCAAATACTGGACAAACGAGTCCATTAGCTGCTCCTGCCCCTGATTCAAATTCTGATAGTTTTAATAGACAACAACTTAGAGCCTTAAGAATTACGCAAGGTTTAAATAATAACCCCCGTTCCATCAATAACCGAAATAACGCGCAAGGAAATACCCGTCTGTTACCCCAGTCCTCATTTCGGTCACAAGTATCTCAGCCAAATACTAACAGAAGAGGTCCTTTACCAGGACTCAGCCAACCACTAGCACTTCAACGTGTTCCGAATCAGAATACACAGGCATTTCAATCAAATGTAGCAGGAAACAGAAATTCTGTAAGATGGCCAAATAACTTCGGAATAAACCGAAACAATGCTCAGATGTTTGCTGGTAATGGAAATAATGCAGGGTTTGGCGTAACTTCAAACAATGGAAATTTTAATCGATTTCCTCTTATACCCAACCAGAATGGAGGAAATTATGGAAACAGACCTCTAATAAGAGGAAATGGTCCGAATAATTATGTCCCACAAAGAACGTATGACCAAAATTTTCAAACAGGAGTAAATAGTTTTAATAGCAGGAATCGATTCTCAGATTATTACGATGAATAAATTTCCTTCTGAATGATACATTAAAAACGGAAAAATAATTGAAACCGAGATTTTTTTTAATAAAGGGGGAAATGAAACTTAGAATTATTTGCACATTTAACTGCACTTTCTTAAGCTACCAATTCTTGCCCTTAAATCTTACAAATGACAAAATATTGATAGATTTAAAATTCCTTGTTTTATGAGTTTCCTTTATATTTTGCTCTAAGGACTGTATTTTAAAATAATTCAAATAGTTTTGGTATTTGAAATATAAAGTTATAAGTCCATATTTATATATATATAGCAATTATCGTTATACTCTAAATGTATGACATTTCTTTAATTTCGGGATTGTATATTACATTAAATTGTGAAAACAATTGTGCAATTTTTACTAAATATTTTATTGTGTTTCTAATTATTGATATTTTTATTAAATATATGTTTTATTTATGTGTAAAAGATATTTCCGCATAGACTTAATATTTTAACTAAAGTTTTCTTTTCATCTATGCCGTATACAAATAAAAGGTTTATAACTGCTTCGTGGTGACTTGAATATAGTTATTTTTAAAACTTTGTTTAAAGTGAATGCAAATTAAATCCTAGTATTAGAATTATATATTAATAACTATTATTTACATTCAAATAAAGTAATATTCAAGAAAAATATGAACACAAAGAATAAGAAAAATTGTTTTATTTATAATTTATTATACAAAATATACAGCTTTTGCACTAAAAAAATGTTACAAACTTGGACAAATCAAGAAGAAGAGAATGTGACATTGAATGACAGGAACATAATTTATATACATGTTGCAGACTTTCACTATTTATAAACTATAAAAAATGGTCATGAAGAATAAATATACTAATTCTCTAAATAGGGAATATGTTTATATAATAAATATTCAGATTGGGGCAAGTGAAGTTGAATCCATTTACCTTTAAAACATATAAAGCAAATTTAACTTAATGTTTGCATTAAAATAATGTCCACATCTTTAAGACTACGCCACAAAAATGCATGAAACATCTTTAGCAAACGTTGATGAGTTAAAATAATACAACATAAATCCTTTATGCTGGTTTCTTTATAAACTATTTCTAACTCGTTATATTCTAATAATTTATTTTCATAGAAATACAAAAATTACAAATTCAACCAGTATGACATGTACAATTGGTTTATTTAGTAACTTTAAAAATTATTACAAATATATGAAAAACTCTCATTTTTATTTTCAGCATACAAACAAATAGAAGGATTTTTACTATGAACTAATACCTTTCACAACTCAATTACGCACTTGCATTCATGAACTGTATAAGAATAATCTTTACCATATTCGGATTCATTCTTTACACTAAATTTTACTCATAATCTTCAACACATTTAGACCCATTCTTTACAGTGAATTTTACTCATAATCTTCAACACATTTAGACCCATTCTTTACACTGAATTTTACTCATAATCTTCAACACATTTAAACTCATTTTTTACACTGAATTTTACTCATAATCTTCAACATATTCATACTCATTCTTTACACTGAAAAAATTCGACTTCAATTATCTCAAGCGCAATCAATCAATTAATTTACGAGAATAAAACATTCACACCGTGTAATATCATATTAAAGCATTTCGAAAGCAGCTACAAATTATTCTAGCGTATCATAGTTTAAATAATCCATTCTTATACACAGCCTTTACACGGAATCACAATCATCTAAGTAGGTGCGAGAACTAGAGAATTTTGATGAACATTCATTGCAATATTTGGTACAATTGCTGATATGTGTAAAGTGCCATTTAAAATCGTATAAAATGTAATACTTACGATATACTTCACATAAAAACCATTGTCTTTCGGGAAAACAGGGGTGACTAATGATCCTTAATGTCATGTTTTCTAAAAGCCTTACAGCTCCACATTCAAACATATGTTCCCCATATGGAGTTTGCACGTCTTTTTCTTCTTCCCTGATTAACAAATATATAAGCGAATAATTTGAAAATTAAAATCTGACTTCCTTTTTTATGTGCACGTTTTAATAAACATCACACATTACTTTGAAAATAATTAATGATATAGTTATCGAAGTACGAAGGTCTATACCTTGTTATGAAAATTATCTTGTTATATTATATTTTACTTTGTGTTCGTTCATAAAAAAAGCTTGAATAAAATGCAAAATACTAGATTACCTCTTTATAATTCAATATTCCTAAATTGCTACTGTTCCATATTTTTAAATATTGTTTATAATAGACAATTTTTTTGCATTCATCTTTAAAATCATAAGGAAGGAAATTTGATTTTCATTATTAAGCGCTTCCACTAATATAAAATAATAAGCAACAGGCGAAAAAGGGTACAACTACAAAAGATGTATAGAAAAGATAATGGGACTGATTTTTGAGGAAACACAAACTTTACTGCCTTACTATTATGAGCACCATACGGTCATGCAGAAAAGTTAATTTAAAAAAAAAATCTGAGGTACAATTTTAAATTTTCTTCAAGTTTTAAGGAAAAGGTATTAAGTAAAGTTAAAAATTATGTTGAGATTTCTTACAGATATATTTTAACTGAGAAATATTTAATTGAATAGATGCCCTCCGATATGGGCAATTAATAAAATCGTATTTGATTTGAGAAGTAATTAGTTCTGAATAAAATTGTGAACCTCGTGAGTTACTTCGCATAAAATGAATTATAAAAGTAAGTCAAGACATTACCCATTGTTGTAAATCCATGTTCCATTATCTTTTAACTCTAAGCCGATATATATTCCACCATAAAACTTGCTGTTATAAAACGCTTGTATGGTAGGTTCTACGTAAGATAAGTTTCTCATTTTTAAAAGGTATCCATCCGCGCAGCTTCCAATAGCGTTAGGGTATGACTTATGATCATCCACAACAGACAGACAAAATCCATCATAATTAGAATATAATAAGTTTGGAGTTTCACAGGCTAGAACCAATAAAAACAGTGCATCAAAATATTAATCAAAAACCACCCAAATATGTTTTATTTAAAATTATAAACACATAGTTACAAATTAAATACTATCCATCCAAATATTTTCCATAAAATAAGTTTCTTAATATGAAATAAAACGCGAGGGGATAAATCTGTTTGATAGATGCTTAAAAATTATATCTCAGATATTCAGAATTCTTTGTAAACTATAATAGAGATTAATTAAGATCTTTTATTCATCGTAAAGTAGAAGGAATTGTGAATAAAATTCAGAGAATTTTAATTACGGGTTGATTATCCACAAAAGTATAGGAGAGATTTTATTGAAATTAGGTACACGCAAAGGTCGATATAATGCACAAAAACATACAAGAGTTAGGGTATACATATACGGCTCGTAAGAGTAACAAAGTCAGAAAGAGAGGTTACAAAATAGAAGAAAAAGAGAATTAATAAGGATTATGTGGTTCTCTATTTATATATAATGTTTACACAATGGGATTTCATGTTGAAAATTAGGCAATTTATGAGGCTCTGTGGTAGTCAGGCTCACCCTTTTAACAATGTTAATTTCAATTCCTGTAGGTTTCTCTCTCTCTCTGGAAGGGGAAAGTAAGTTGCAATTGCTGTCGCAAGAATCATTAAAAATATGCTCTGTAGTAGTAAAATCTGGCTGACCCATCCCTCACACTCGAATATTTTCCCTTTTCAGAAATTCACCTGCTGGATGAGCCTTATGTGCATGTGTGTGTGAGTGTTGGTAACTATTTTTCTGAAAAAGCAAACATAAGTCTAAGATTACATCTCACAATAGTCACAAAGCTGCTATCAAAAACTTTAAAGTACGAGTGCCTGCCCAACATGATCCTTCTGTAGGTTATCAAGCCTCTGCTGTTACGCCAATCTCTTTCTCGAATATTGGAGGACGTGCATAGGGTCCATGTTAGATAAAAATGCATCGATAATCAGTGATTAGATTGAATCTGAATTTATTAGTGGACACACTAATTGACAATTGCTCAAAACAGCACACAGCACATTTGAAAGCCTACAGATTACAATAAAAATAAACTTGAACTGCAATCTATATAAAAGATAATACACATGAACTATTTATTCAATTGAAATTTCTGTAAGTGATTATTAAAATTATACTCTAAAGCAACAGGAGTGCAATTTACGACGGACTCGTAATTTTGAACTACGTTCAAGTAACTTGAATGACACCTGAGCTGGCATCCTCCTCGCTTAACTTTTACACCTCGCAAACGTGAGGACTTTGAATCATGGCAGTTTTAACGTGCATCAGACCCTCTACGTGGAGAATTTCAAAATTTCAGATAGTAGAATATGTAAAGAAAATCACAATTTAGGTTTTTAAATGCCGTTCAGTTAAATTCCACCTTGGGTGCGAAGTATCGAGGGGAAAATAACTATAAGGCAACTTATGAATGAATATGAGTGCGGAATGAATACGATGCGAGTTTTTTCCAGTTACATTGAATCGTGAAAGGTAGAAATGTTTTAAAAATACACATTGGAGGGGGGCGTGAGATAAACGAATGTATAAGCACCCTTAAAAGGAAAAGAAACAGACATCTTACTGAAGGGCAAAGAGATACAGAGCTTTAAATATTTATTCGTAATCATGTATCTACCATAACGATTTCTATGTAACTGAATCAACCTGGCTTGCATGCATGGAAGCATGTTAGAACGCCATTAACGGGAACGATTGCTCTAGTGCAAAGAACACATAATCATTAGAATCATCAATACTGTTCCAGAATCATGTTAACTAATGAATTCCAACATCGTGAAGAGTGATTATTGACACCAAATATTTATGAACAGAGTAGAACCCGTTACGATCACAGAATGTTCATGAATATAGGTCTGACGTAAGCGTTATAGTGAAAATGAATTCCACATCATATATTCTACTATTCCTCTTCTACTTTAAGTCAATCTATTGAAAATAATCACAATGGAACACAACTGGAATGCTCAATGATTTGTTATAAATATTTTCAAGAAAACATATCTTAAAGTTTTTTAAGATATGAATGTATTATGAATTAACTAATTTGAGCACATTTACGTTAAATAAATATCTTGGAATATTCCTAAATAATAAAGAAAAAGCAATTTTTTAAGCAGTTTATGTTTTTTTTTTACTTATTTTTACCTTCAACCCTAAGAATAAAGAAAAGAACACATTATACATCAGCTTCCCTAAAGTATACCATCATTTTTCCTTTTATTCTTATTTTATAAAAGGAACATTTAAAAACTTTCAAGCAACAATACAGTGCATTCTGCATAAATGATTATTCATAACATGTATTTACTGCAAAATGTAAGAAAAATACTCACGAAACTCATTCTTATTACAAAGCAAACCATGCACTATAAAGCAGTTTTCCTCTTCTACTTTAAATTCAGTCTCTAATCCAACTACAGCGCAATCATCTCCCTTTGTAGGTTCTTGATTCCACACTTTGTAATCATTTTGATGGAAAATTTCATTTTCATCATGAAATTTCCAAAGTTCAGACTCTGTACATGTATAGAAAAAATACAACTGATATACAAAAAACTATATATACTTTTAAGGTACACTGGTTGATACCCAATATTTTTTTGTTTTTTTATAATATTAACAAAATAATTAATGAACACCAATCGGTTTTCCCGAAATGAAAGGTATTTAAAGTATGTGCTCTGGGGGTTTCTTCTAGAATTAGATATAATTAATTCTATTCACATTTACTATTGTAAAATCTTCCTTCCTTCTTTAAACTTCAATAAAAAGATAATTTAATCAAAATTTCTCCCTTTTTAAAAATGCATTCCTTTTGAAAGTTTTAATTCTATACTTAACTCAGTGCTGTTTATTTAACGTAATTCTTTTAATCAAGTATAAGCATAAAAGTAAAAAAGCCTTCCTGATAAGGAGGTTGCATAGTATTAAGAAAAGCTATCCAATTACAAATTTGGCCTTAAAATTGATTACAGATCTTATTATATTGAAAATATCTTTCATTTATAGAAAAGAAAATATGTTACTAGGTACGATAATCATTTTATTCATATCAAATATTTATGTTAATACCGTCAATTATTTTAGAAAGGTCGTATTATTCAAATTTTGACTGAAAGATTACTGAAAAAGGACTTTTCAATTGTTAGACCTACCTATGCCAGACATTTTTTAGTTTAAAAAAATAGAAATGTCTAGTTTCTTTACTTTCGTTAAATCAAATGAGTTATCTTTTTCTACGTAAAAAGGAGACATTTAGTTTTAAAATCCTTTCAGATCCACTTGAGAGATTTCTACTAAAATAGTTTTATATTTATACATATTCTCAAAGAAAAATAACACATAATTATCAGTTTGTTTATCCAATGTATTCATAACTTTTTCTCTAGGAGTAAAAACAAATGCAAACCTCTGCTTGAGATGCAAAATATACTGAATAATAAATTATAGAGATATGCCGATAATGCTGACTCAGAATCATCTTTTATTGAACTTATCCAAATAATATTTTTTTTTTTTGCTTGTACAGTATAGTCACAGCAGTGCTGGTGACCAATATACGCTCAAGAGCCAAAACATTATGACCACCCCTACATTTTGCAATGAACTCTCCTGGATGACGTGAAAGGCACGTGATCAGGTGGAAGTGGTATTTAACTGCTGCTGGAGAGTCTGAAGAATCATTCTTTCACTTACTTCTGTGTGTGATGGGAAAGGCTGCGGATCTAAGCGACTTTGATAGAGAGCAGATTGTAATGGCTCGAAGGCTCGGAACAAGTATTTCCGAAACTGCACGACTCGTGTGTTGTTCGCGATCTACAGTTGTTAGTACTTATGCAAAGGGATGAATGATGGTGAAACCAGCAATGGACGACATGACGTTGGACATCCACACGCTATCAAAGAAAAAGGTCATCGGAGACTGTCTCGCATGGTGAAGCAAAACCGGAGCCAGACAGTGGCTCAGCTGACAGCCCAATACAATGCAGGGCCAAAAAGAATTGTTTCGGAGCACACTGCTCAGCGAACACTATTGGATGGGGGCTACGCAGCAAACGTCCCACTCGTGTGCCTTTGCTGACCAAACGTCATCGCCAACTGCGCCTGCGCTGGGCCCGGGAACATCGCGACTGGTCCATGGATCAGTGGAAGAGAGTTGTCTGGTCATATGAATCACGGTTTGACATTCATCACGCCTATGGCCGTGTCAGGATATGCCGTCTTCCAGGCGAACAGTTGCTTCCTCAATGTACAGTAGGTCATACACAGGCCGGTGGGGTGGTATTATGCTTTGGGGACATTCTCTTGGGCGTCTCTGGGATCCGTGGTTGTGGTAGAGCAGACCATGAATGCTACAGGGTATCGAACATCATTGCCGACCAGTTGCACCCTTACATGTCCTCTGTTTTTCCAGCTGTAAATGGAATGTTCCAACAGGATGCCCCGTGTCACAAGGCTAAAAGTGTGTTGGAGTGGTTCTAGGAACATGATGCTGAATTCCAGTTAATGTCCTTACCACCTAACTCACCGGAGCTCAATCCGATAGAACACATTTGGGATGTCATGGGATGGCAGCTCAGAGTTCAAAGACCACCAATTCGCAATATCTAGGATTTGCGTGACCGTTGAAACATCTGGTACAATATGTCTCCGGCCATCTACCAAGGACTTGTGGCATCCATGCCAAGGCGGATTGAAGTTGTGTTGCGCGCCAAAGGTGGGCCAACTCGTTATTAACAGGTGGTCATAATGTTTTGGCTCTTGAATGTATGTTTCTACCTTTAACTGGCTATTTATATGTCATGAATATATAATTTAAACATTGTTATTTACATAACACGTTATTACAGATATGTTTCGGAATACAAGACAATCAATCTCTCTCTCTTTCTTCTGTCGTTCTTTATACATATAGATGCTTTATCAAGTTGATATATTGAATGTTGCTTAAAAAAATAAACTAAAAAAAAGCGATTTTATTTTCGTTTGAAATTTAATTTTTCTTAATTAAAACAAAATTTCACGTATTCTGTATATTCACGAACACAGTCAAAAACTTTAAGAACTCAAAAAGCCATATATTCGCACTTATTATTTAAATACTAGCATAATACTATTATTATATGAATGTAAATACGACCAAGCTAATTATTTAAACTAGGAGTTGAAAATCTTGAAGCAATGGTTATATCCAAAACGTCTTTAAAAACATGTTTTACATTTACAATATATTCCAGAATTGATTAACAAAACAATAGTTCCCCTTGTGTACCACTTTTTTTTTCTTGAATAAGTAACAGCTATTTTTATTTTTTCTTCACATTTATATATTATCTAATTTATTCCGTGTAAAAAAATAAGAGAAATATGACCAAACAATATTGAATACACTATACAAAGTGCATCAAAAAACTTCAAACACTCTTCAATATAGAGTATAGCACACTTGCTTTAAATAGAAATTCATGGAGTACCTTTTAAACTTGATTTTAGAACTACAGAATATAAAGTTAATAATAGAAATGACAAAATAAAGCATCAACTTTTTCTAAATATGTGTCATATTATAAATTATTCGTAGTGTATGTTACCTGTTTGGTATATTTAGTTTATGCCTTCCTGGAAAGCAATACGAAAATATTGCTTCGATATATAGAATAATAATAATAAAATCAAGTATCTTGAACATTGTAGTTAAAAGACATTAATTTATTTTGAACTGATTAATTTGTGAAAAATTCAGACTAAAGAAAATGAAAATTCAAAAAACAATATTTTGAGCAATTTGTATGTTAATATTATGCCTAAAATGCAGACTTAATGTTTTATCTGAAATACCTTTAAAGTTACGTTGAGAAACTTAAATTCTAAAGTTTATTATTCAGTGAAGGAAACAGCAAGTGGATATATTTTGTAAATTACAATTTGCAAGATGGAATTTTTTTGGTTTTATATTATTTGAATGTAAACATACAAGGCACATACTTTTCCCCATGTCATATCCATCATTTTTTCTTTCCATTCCCGTAAAAGTCCTCGCTGGCATCCACTTCTCTGCTTGCGCTTTCATTTCGTACGATAATGCCTCTTGCAACTCTTCTGTCAAAGGGCGACCAAAGAGTTCCCCACCTTTAGTATCACAATACATTTCTTTTGGTCCTATAGATGTCGGTAAAGCAATATGCAGGCATGTAGTATTAGATGCTCGAAAGAAATCGTCAGGACAACCTAAAAAGGACACTTAACTTTTGCAATACTTACTTATCATCATATAAAGAACTATACATTTTGAAACTTATAACATATAAAATTTTAAAATGGAATTAAACTAAATTGTGAATGAAAAGATGTTTTTTCAGATAATAACAAAGCTTGTAATAAGTCTTTGCTAGGTGCAAGCTTGGGGACAATTTACAATGAACAATTAATTTAGTTTCAAAGTATAGGATTAATAACTTAATTTATTCCAGAATTACTTTGACTGAGCAAGTAAAATTTTTTTGTTATATTATTTTAATAATTTTTTTTATCATACTATAAGGAAAAATTTTTTAAAATTTATTCAAAAAATCTCAATGGTTTTAATGCACCAAATTATTTATATGAAATATACTGGTATTATTAAAAAGTAAAAAAAAATTCACATAACAATATTATTTTTTTTTTTCGATTTTTCTACAATAAAAAATTAACAATGAAAAATAACTGAACACATATATGATGCAATTTATTTCTTTAACCAAAACATATTATAAACAGTAAGTATGCTTGTGTCGTTTCTTCATATTTGATTATTTTTGCCCAAATTTTATATTTGATTTTCAAAGAGTTGAAAAATACTTCTAAGTCTTTATACACGCGTGAAAAAAAATATTTTATATAAACATTCAAAAATACATTAGTTTTAATCACGTTTTGATAATTTTTGCCCAATTTGCAGATTTTAATCTTTCTTGATACTTTAATTTTTATCGTTAATTTCCAAATAATTAGGCATTTAAGTAGAAAAATGGAAATTTACTAAAATCAGATGTATTTGGAGGGGGGGGGATTGTATGATATTTTGTATTAGAGGTATTTTTTTTAAACTCGCATTATTTGATAAATTTTAAAAAGTATTCTTTCTAAAAAAATGTTCTCATTTTCGGTATATATTACTGATAAGTTATATGCTTACCTTCAAATAATTTACGTAATATTAAGAATAATATAATATAAAGAGTACACAGCTGCTTCATCTTGCTCTGAGTAATTTTGAAAACTATTTGATGACTAAAATTTCTAATATATGACGTGACAAGCATTGCTTCAAGCACTTTTATATTAAGCAACACCATTTTGTAATCTCAAGAGAATTACAGATGCGTGCATGACAAATTTATGTTCTGTATAGATATGTACTCTTTTTGACGTCATGCAATCCTATCCTATACTATTTCATTATCTTTAAAAGCATTGTATTCTGCGTTTTTAAGTTCAAACTCGTACTGCAATGAAAATTCGTGATAAATATTTTAGTATCTGCATTGCGACAATAGACGTTTAAAACACATAAACTTAAACTAAAAATAACTGTGCTTTTTCAAAGTAATAGGAAAACAATCTTTTTTTTCCTTTTAGAATAATATAATTCCAATTTCCATTTGACAAAGGATTGCAAGTATTTAAAAAATTATTTTTTATTGATTGATAGATCAGATAAGTAGGAAGAGCCTAACAAAAACTTCGCATACTTTTACTAAAATATATGCTTTTTCTATTTCGTTTACATATATATTAATTGCTATACTTATTTGTATAAATATTGACGGTACCATCTCATTTTAACCGATAAATACTCGAATTTCTATATAAATAGAAATCATGAGGTTTAATAGTATCTATCTTTACGGGGCAGAGGCAAATGATTTAATCTCTAATACTCCCAAATTAACAATGAGGCATTTACGAAAAATGGCGTAAATGTTATTGTGTGTGACATTTTTTGGATACTGATCCTGATCTTTGTTTCTTTAAACGTACAAAACGTATTACACACTCTCTGAAGTTTTTTCCTTTTATTTAATGAACAATTCGTTGAGATTCAACGTGATCATCAGGATCAAAACATAGTCAGAACCTAGCTCCGGATATCTGTGACTAAAATGGGAACTTTTTGAATTAGGGGGATAATCTAATTAAGGAAAAAGAGAGTTTTTGATGAAGATTTATTTAAAGTGCTGCGTATCGAAATCTGTTAACGAATGCAGGGCATTCTATCGAAAAATAAATCGTAGTCGGCTGTACTTTATATATATATAAACAGACTACTAACTTCAGTAAAAGCGTGTGTGGTGAAATTCTCACAGATATTCAGGACATTTTTAAAAGATTGTATGAATATTTTGATCAACTGTTTATTGAAGGTTTTGAAAGTGATGCTCCTGCTGTTATTTATAATTACAGCAACAAATCTCTGTAGTTGAAGCACCAACAATTGGGAAGTTAAAGCTGCAATTGAAAAAATAAAAAAATAAAAAATCCTCTGGATATGATTTTATAGTTGCAGAATTATTAAAGAATCATTGAACTATTTTATTGATAAATATTTTGAGTTCTTTACTGATATCTGGAACTTTGACACTATGCCAGCAGAATGAAATATCAGAATTTTATGTCCAACTAGCCGTTACCCTCCCGCTTCGCTGGGTATTTCATGATGTTTTATAAATATATCTGTTTATATTCTGACAGACAGACAAAAATTTTTAAAATTGTTTTTTTTGTTATGAGTACCGTATATACTTTTAGTGCATTAAGTAAAAAGCTGCTAATTTGAAATTACAAACAGACACTTCAATTTTATTTATTTGTATAGATATAGATTGGGATTATAATAACTATTGTTTAAATGTGACTAAAAATGTAAATAAAAAAAATTAAAAAAAGATTAAAACTAACCGTAAAACTTATCAATTTTTTGTTTCTTGCAGCTTATGAAACCTTGATTTATTATTTTTAAAAGAGCATCCGAAACAGCCGATGCTCTACTTAACTGAAAAGTGAGATAACTATCATAAAAAAAATTATGGCACGTGTCAGCGTATTATCATGTGCGCGTAACACTGTTATGTCTCATGAAGAGCATCGGTCGCCAGTAACCAAAACAAAGACTTCATTAGCTCAGCTTGGCGTTCAATTTGGCGTTCATCTTGGCATTCAGTTTCACGTTCACCCGTATAGTTTACGTTCCCGTAAGAATACGGGAATAAAATATAGCCTATGTTACTCCCGTTAATGTAGCTTTCCATTAGTGAAAGAATTTTTAAAATCGCACCAGCCGTTTCCGAGATTAGCCGGAACAAACGGACAGACAGACAGACAGACAAAAATTTTAAAAATTGGTTTTTTGTTATGAGTACCGTATATACTTTTAGTGCATTAAGTAAAAAGCTGCTAATTTGAAATTACAAACAGACACTTCAATTTTATTTATTTGTATAGATACACAAGAAAGGGGATCCTATTGATTGTAACAATTATAGTTGCAAAGTCTGCTCTGTGTTGCCTATAAAATATTTTCAAGAATTTTATTTCTAAGACTTTTGCCTTACTTTGATTCGCAAATAAGTATATACCAATGTGGCTTTCGTGCTAGAAGATCTACTAAAGAGCAAATTATTTGTTCACGGCAGATTGTAGAGAAAACAATGGAATTTAACATTGAAACACGCCATTTCTGTATTGACTTCAAGTCCACTTTTAATACTGTCAGTAGAAGCAATTTACTAAATGCAATGAATGACTTTGGCATTCTATAAAAATTAATAAAATTGATCAAACTTACGTTACAAGATACAAAGTGTAAGGTAAAATTTCTTGGATCACTGCCAGAAGATCTTGGCATACTTAGAGATGTTCGACAGGGAGACTCTTTCTCTCCCGCTTGTTCTTTAATATTTTACTTTAAAAATTTATTCGTCATTCAAATATCAATTGTATTGAACATATTTTTTCTAAATCTATACAACTGTAAGCCTATGCTGATGATACTGATATAATTGCTCTTACCCTCCCTGCTCTGAAAGAGGCATTTATTGCCCTTAAGATTGCAACAAGTCAAGTGAGTCTTGTTATAAATGAAAAAAAGATTTAATATATGTTGTATTTTCAAAAGGCAGAATCCCAAATCCTTTTCTTGAAATAGATTCATATAAATTTGAAACAATTAAAAGTTTTACCTACTTAAGATCAATTATAACCTTTGATAACATAATATCTCATGAAATCCAGAATCGATTATACCTGGCAAATAAGGCTTTTTATGGACTGAGGAGGTTTTTAAGGCATACATTCCTTTCAAGAAACACACAATTTTTAATTTACAAAACTCTTATTAGACCAGTTCTGACAGGCATCTGAAATTTGGACATTAACAAAGATGGAAGAAAATCAAATAGCATCATTTGAAGGAAAAATACTTCGAAGTGTTCTTGGAGGTGTAAACGAAAACCGTAAATGGAAAAGAAGATACAATTTTGAATTATATAGATTTTATAAACAACCTGACATCATTAAACACATAAAAATAAATAGAATAAATTGACTCTATATAATTCGGATGCCAGATGATAATGCTGTCAAAAATATACTACAGTTCAAAGTCACTGGGATTCGGAAGCGTGGAAGACCAAGATTGAGATGGACAGAATCAGTGGGGACAGACTTTAAGACTATAAATGAGAAAACCTGGAAAACGAAGGTGAATGAGAAGTTACTGTGGAGGAAACTTCATAGGAAGGCACTGGCCCACGAGGGGCTGTCTTGCCGGATATGATGATGATGATGATAATCTAGTTAGATTTATTATAAATAATATGTCTTTTTGGTTTCTTGAGTTTATTTATGTTCCCCATTTCCGTACAGTGTACCCTTCTAACATCTAACGCAATTTCAAAATGCCACTTAGAACTGCATTGTAAGAAAAAAAAAGATATTATGGATACACATACAAAGAATATGGTTTACAAACTTTGGACAATACATATTTCGATGTTTGTAACATGTTTTAAAATTATGTCAAATTACATTGTGCTGTTTGTTTTAGAGCTAAATTTCAAAATTTTTACGTGGAATATATTCATACGGCATCAAACATAAAATTTGTAATTTTAAGTAATATTAAGCTTATTTCTAAACTTAAAAATTATTTACATAAACTTTATCACAAAGTTTTTTTTAATGGAATGAAAACAATATGCTTTAAATTAAGAATTCATTAAATTGCCGAATTACGCATTATTTTCAATTATTTTTAAAAGGGACAAAAAAATTACCAAAAAAAAAAAAAAAAACCCGTCATAACATAGAAAAGTTAATTTATTCAATGACTTTTGCCATAACACTATTTAGTTCGCTTCACAATTTTGAGTCGAAATCGGATGATAAAATCGACATTTGTATAAACTTACAAGATATCTATTGGTTATAGGTTCTTATTGAACTATCCAGACTATGCGATCTTACATCAGTTTAATTGTGAAAGGTAATAAATTTTGCTTTTTGCTTGTCGCGAGATTTAAATACTCGTATTTACTTAGTTTCAAAATTTTAAAAATTAAAATCAATCAGATCAAGTTATTTAATTTACTTGCTTGTATGCACAGGTAAATCTCGCGACAAGCTTTTATATCATATTAATTGTGTAGTTAATACTAAATAGTAAAGTAAGTTAATAGAATAAGTTAATATAAGAGTATAAAAAACTTTTAAAGGAAAAGTTTATTTTATTCTTTTTAGCGCATTTAAATAAAAGCTTATTTTTTTACTTTTTTTTACTTTTCATAAATTTTTTACTTTTTAGTTATCACTGGACAGGTTTCTCAGTTTGTTCATCTCATTTAACGCATCATTGTTGCAAGGTCGTTTGCCAGTTAATTCCGAACAGTCTAGCTAAATGAATTCTCGCAAAAAGGATATCAAACGAAAAATACACACACACAAATTTTAATCCGCGATTTTTAAGCATTTCTTTCAATCTTCGTACAGATCTCGGATAGTATTGTTCTACATAAGAAAAAAAAGTTTCGTAAGATCATCATCATAAATAACGAAGTTATTAAATATTTAATTAAAATTTTGAATATTTTTTGAAAAATCGTAAAAAAAAGTTTTTGCCATTTTATTTTTTAAATGACTGATTCTAAAAGAGCAAATCATGTGCTGTTTTAGTACAGAATGTCGATTCATTTAAACGAAAAATATCATGCGCATTAATTTAGATCACATTTTTATAAAAACGCATCGATTTTGATTCATTTTAAGAAAAATCGCGAAAAATACAAATATTATTATTTTGCAAAAAATTATACGGTATCGTGTGGCGAAAAAAATTATCTTTCCAATTCTGTAATTATTTTTCCCCTGAGTTTCTCATAGAAAAATTAGATCACTGTTTTAAAAACGTCGAAACTCCAAAAAAAAAAAACTTTGTTTCATCGTTTTTCATTTTGCGTCGCCGAGCACAGTGGAATAAACAGCCCACAGGGGTTAAACAATTATGCGTTTTAAGGTTTCTAATTAATATCTTTTTAACTAATTCCAATATCCGAATATAAATGGTTAAAACAGGCATTGCCATCGAAACTAAACGTGTATACAAAATTTCAGCTCAATTGGTTAAATATATCAGCTTCAAAATTGAGCTGCAAGATTTCACCCGAACAAATTACATTGCAAGTTAAGGTATCCGACTGGTTGCGACAAATTTTTTTTTTTTAAAAAAAGGAGATTTTTTTTTTCATTTTTAGATTTGTTTAGTGCATTTTAAGAAAAATGTGCTAAAATTAAGAAGAGAAAAAGAAATTATTATTACTAAAATGGGGAAAAAATAGGTAAAAATTGACAAAATATAGCATAAACGCGGTCCATTCTGTACCAAAGGTTTATGAATAAATTTTCCATTTTTTCAATCTAATGTGTTGCTATATTATTCATTTTTGAAATGACCTCCAGGATAAGAGATATTTCCTTTTTTACAAAAACTAGAGTACTTTATCTCAGTTATTATATGAAATTGCTTAAAAAAACAGTGATTATATTCACATAAGAGACTGTAAATTTTGTAATAAAACAGTGATTGATAAATCTGAAGGTTAAAACAATTCTACTATTATACAAAACTCAGAAAAAATTTCAGTTAATTATGTTCAAAACTTTTTTAGCAAATGCAGGCCCCGTTTGATAATTTTCAAAAAACACATTTCGAGTAAAACGCGTTTTAAAGTATGACATGTTGGTTAAAGTAATGGCATCTGCTTTTACTAAAACACGTGTAGTTTTTGTTCTAGTGAACGGAAAATGATAAACTTGGTATTTTTATAAAGCTAATAAGATGGCCCATAAAATGAAATCACAAAAAGTTTTGTCAATTTTTAGCAAAATTCACAATTTTAGGGTTGTCTGATACCTTAAATCATCTTAAAAATCATCTTCCAAAAATTGATATTTTTTTCTTGTACGTACTACATATGTTATGTATTATGTCAAGTACTTACGTGGAAATTGATGTTGTATCGTTTGTTCATTGTAATTTGTGAAGGATAACCTCCGCCGTGTTAAGTTTCGCTTAAAAAATTATCAATATATTGAGGAGTAAGAATTTTTATGGTTTATACAGATTTCATTTGACTTTCAACTATATCGTACTGTAAAGCAACATCAGTCTCATTAACATAGGTTTTCAGAATCCTAAGCTTTAAATCTTCCTTCGATTATATGCTTGCAAAGTTTGTTACCCAAATAAAAATATCACTTAAACGTCTAAACACAGAAAACGGCCTTACTTGTTTCTCGTAAAGTTGTGACGGGTTCTATCCGCGGGTCTTCCACTCTTCTTCCTGGGGAAGCTATTCTTTAACTGTGATTTAAGTTTAAAAATTACGTTCGGAAGAGATGACTTGATTTGATGCTATATTTAAATTTTGACAATGGGTGAAATAGGTTAATCCTATTAAGTTAAAAGTGTAACGTGATTTGTAAATAGGGAGCCTTGCGTATGGAAGTTAGTATTCAAATTTAACATCCATTCAGGGTAATGGGAGGAATATAGGAGTTGATTTGTACTATGTTGTTGCAGTTCAACTAATATTTATCACGTGAACTGCAAGCAAATCAAGAAATAAGTTATTTTGAAATATCTTATAAGTTAAATGACGAGTTTAGATTAATATTGATCCCAAAGTAATTGAATTAGTTGTAAATTGCTCATAAAGTAATAAATCCTAAATAAAAGTAATTATTTTTTTAAAAAATGTTTGCTTTTCCCCCGAAACCTCTTGCCCCTGCAACCTCCGGGTTGTTGGCTGGCTTCCTTAAGTTTCATTTAATTAGTTTTGTCTTTAAAAATTATAATTGTATGTAAATAAATTTTTATACACTGGCCTCCAGAAGTTAAGAAACAGCATGTTTTTCGAAGTTCACCGTAAAAAAAATGACAGTAACAACAAAATTTATAGTTCATATAAATGATAAAAACGAACTTTATACAAATTTATGAAAAAACAATAGCTATCACGTTTTTTTAATAGGAAAGAATAGATATATATGAGTGAGAGTAAAATATGCATGTATCAGGCTTTCGTAATTACGAGTGTAACTTTTGTTGATTTACAACGTTTGTTAGCAGATTTGTTGAAAATAGGCAGTGGGGTCTCGCAATGCCTGAGAGAAGCTGTTTGACCGATTCGTTAAGGTGGAGGGCCCTCGGATGGATGGAAATGGGGTTGTCAAAGGTTGATGCTGCTAGGCGTCTTAATGTGTCTCGTAGTGTGGTCCACCGTCTCTGGAATCAATATCAAACCGAAGCATTTGTGTCCAGAAGACATGTTTCAGGCCGACCACGAACTGCAACATCTGCAGGAGACCAATTTTATCGCTCTTTCTTCCCGAAAGAGAATAAGGATTTCTGTTCCGCAACTTGTTGCAGACCACTCTGTAGCATCAGGGAGAAGAATATCCGCTAGCACGGTGCGAAAGTGTCTTCACAATTCAGGTCTCTATGCAAGGCGACCAGTTGTGTGTGTACCCCTTAACAGACGACAAAGAACGGCCCGCTTATCTTGGGCAAGAGAACAGGTTTCCTGGACCAGACAGTGATGGGCTTCTGTACTCTTTACAGACGAGTCCAGATTCACACTGGAGAGCGATTCAGGACGTCTGCTCTGGAGGGAACGAAGCACCAGATATCATCAATCCAACACTGTTGAAAGACACAGTTATCGAGGTGGTGGAATAATGGTTTGGGTAGGGATTTCACTCGGTGGTCACACTGACCAGTATGTGTCCAGGGAGGAACTCTGACTGGCGTGAGATATCGGGATGAGATCCTTGATCCATATGTCTACCCGTATGCCGGTGCAATTGGCAGTGACTTCATTCTGATGGATGATAATACGCGAACTCACCGAGCTGTAATTGTTGAGGAATATCTTGAGGGTCTTGGTTTGGAGTGGATGGGATGGCCAGCTTGATCTCCAGACTTAAATCCTATAGTGCATCTTTGGGACTATCTTGGTAGACAGCTTGTTGCCTTAAGCCCTCCTCCAAGTCTGTAGGTGAGTGAGTGAGTGAATATTAACGTCCCACTGTTCAGCTACATGATGGCTTTTGGGGACGGTCCGTGTAATTTTGAACCATGGTCAAGTGACGAGGACGACACCTGAGCTGGCACCCCCTCTCCTAAATACCACACCACACCAACGGGAGGACGTTTGAGCTCTCGACAGATTTAACGTGCATCGCTCCCTACACGGCGGGTCTTCAGTGGTACTGGGATCGAACTCATGACACGTCAGCCACGATCCGATGCCTAGACCACTTGGCTACCACGGCCACCCCATTTCTGTAGGAGAGCTGGAACAAAGCTTACTCCGTGTCTGGTCTTCACTTCCCATTTCGTTAACCGACAACTTTATTGACAGCATGGAAATTCGATGCCGCTAATGCATTCAAGCTAGGGGTGGGCATATTCCTTGTTAAAACCCATTTTTGTTATGTTTCTATGGCATTTTACCACATAAAACTGTGATTATTATTTTTTTCCAATTATAGACTTTTCCAGCCAGATAGCCTTTTTTTTTGTTGTAAGTCATTTTTGAATTTTTGTTATGTAAACTTCTATCTTGCAGTCAATACAAAACTGATTTGTGCACATGTCATCGAAATTTGGTGTTTCTACATTCATTAATTTGCAAATAAGGAGCAAAAAACCGGTTGTTCCTTAACTTTTGGAGGCCAGTGTATACAATTATATATTATATATAATATTACAATAATATATTTTATTTAAGATGTCCTTGGGGCTTTCAAGACTTCACTTGATAATAATTTTTTAGTTTATCCACTTAGCGGGAAATAACCATTATAACTCCCAAAAAATTGATATGTTTGCGTTTTTGAAACACAAGATAGTTCAATTTTGCATCATCCGCGTATATTGACCAATCACAACATTCTTTATTGGAAATCACAGCATTCTAAAAGCTTCCGGTTGACAAAACAAAAACAAAAACTGAGTTTTCGAAGCGAACAAGAAGGTTTTTTTTTATCGCTAGCATGTCTGTGATCTGTACAAGTATGTTATCTATCGTCGCTGCTTGCGTTGTATGTATTTTTAAGTAACTAAGTAAATATGCAACTAAAATTATAAGATGCTTCCTCATCCTTTCAACGACTGCAACAGGAAAAATTTATATATCTCTATATATTTTTACTAGCTGACCCGGCCACGCATTGCTGCGGCTTTGTTTTAATACGTTAGTTCAATATTATCTTAGGCTATTCAATGCAGTCAAACTAATCTTCGTGTATAATTTTGGAGGGATGAAATAAAGAATAAATCAACAAATTGTTTTAATTTTGAATTCCATTCCTCTCCTATTTGAGTGTAGTATAATGCATGAATTACTAAAGAAGTCGTTAAGTAACAACATCTGAAAATTTAATTTTAAAAATGTGGTAAATAACGTTAATTCTTTGCACATTTTTAAAATTATTTTTATCATTTTAAAGTATAACGAATAATAATTTTATACAACTAACCGCTAATCGGTGCACAATATTTTTCGGTAACCCGTATTTTGCTAACTCAAATAGATTCAACGGTTTCCGCACACGTGAGCATGTAACATCTAGTTGCCCATTCGAGAAACATGGATTTTATAAGTCCAAGTATCAAATGAATATTGTTCGGGTTTCAGATTCGTTTATGGTTATCGCGAAAGCCAAACGAATCGGAATTGAAGCCTTTTGAATGGTATTAGAGATTCTGACGGTATCAGTTTAATACGTGGCAACAAATTCCGTAGTAGCAGAAACGAATTTTCTTTCAAACATTACAGACAAAATGTTTGCTTCAAGAAGTTCCCAGTATAATTTTTTGATGATCAAATGTGCACCGTTGTGCAATCTAGGTGAATTTAAATTATGCAGATAATAACCAGGGAACCAACCGAAGATTATGTGGTGACATTCCTGATATATCTAGAGAATTCAAAAACTCGGTTGGAAAACTTACGGTTTTGTTTTCATCAACAATAGTGTCGATTGGTTTAAAAAACGTTGGATCAACAGTCAACACCCCTGTGTCTGAAAGTTTATTTCATCACAATATCAACATTTTTTCTGATTAAGTAACAGGATGACAGAGGCAATAATTATCAAGATAGTTATGCAGTATATCCGGAAAGACACTCTCAATCAGTTCCTTTTTGCCTAAAGCACATTACCGAAATCGTCTGGTTATATCATGAATTATGTATTGGGATGAAATTCTACTTCACCTTTTCCGATATTCAGGAGATGGTAGGAAATATTTGATCAGATTGATCATCTTGCAAATGTACTCGCGTGTTTATGGTCAGTTGAAGTGCTTCCGAGTTTCGCCATAAAAGCGATTGTTTTAAACAGGCGTTAATCTCGTGAGCAAAAGTAGAGCGTGTAATGGCTACTAAAGTCTGTCGGAAATCACCAGACAGTAATACAACAGCAACACTGAATATTTTCTTGTTGCCATTTAAATCTTGCAAAGCTCTGTGTTGTGCTTTCAGTGAAAGTTTATGGTTCATGCTACACTTATCCCTGATCATGACTGAATTCATTTGCAATCCTGTAGCAAATCCACTCTTTTTTTCAATGGTACATATTGCATCTTGTATTTTATGAATGTCCAATGGCAGCTGATGTGGAATGTGCAGTTTTTTCACCATCTAACACAGTGACAACAATGCCCGAAGATGCAATTTCCTATTGCAATCATATTTTCGCACGACTGCACCTGAAAGTTTAGTTACTACAGGGATTGAAACTCCGGAGGTGGAACTCGAACACAAAGCCATTTGACCTCTTTCCAGCAATATCCAGAAGATTTACGGAAGCTTTAGAAATCCGTATCCAGATTCTCGCTCCCACCTCGGGAAGTACTCGGTGCCCACTTTCGACGCCCTTGCTCCTGTAAGTTCAGTCTCTGAAGAGGGACATTACGGTCGGTCGTCATTATAAGGCAAAGCTACGGGAGTTTTTAAAATCCGATTTCATATTATTATTGTTTCCTATCCAGAAAGACACAAGGAAAGCATTTTTCTTTCCTCAAGGATTTTAAAGCAAGCCTTTTCCATAGTTCGTGCAAAATACTTTCGTCTGGCATTATTTGACGTAGATATGAGGATATATTGAATTAAATTGAGAATATTCGGATCGGCAGTTCCGGAATACAATCGAGATCCACTTTTTGCGTCTCTACGTCAGAAGTGGCCACGGTAGCCAAGTGGTCAAGGCATAGGATCATGGCTAGCGTGTCATGAGTTCGAGCCTAGGGCCACTGAAAACCCGCCGTGTAGGGTAGCGATTCACGTTAAATCTATCTGCTTAAACGTCCTCCCGTGGTGTGGTGTGGTAGTTAGGAGAGGGGGTGCCAGCTCAGGTGTCGTTCGCGTCACTTGACCATGGTTCAAAATTACGCGGTCAGTCGCCAAAAGCCCTCGTGTAGCTGAAAAGTGCGATGTTAATATTCACTTACTCACTCACTTTACGTCGGATACATAGGCTGGTGCGGCTTTCCGAGAATATTCCAATCCCCCGTCATTATCTGGCAAAAATACAGGAATTTCTATATTTCGATTTCAGACTGGCTTAAGCCATCTCAAATTACACCAGGAATACACTTTTCCGCGCGAAGACTTTAAGGGTGAGCTCTTGCCCCGTTTTCGTAAAAGACGGTCATCCTGAATTATCCAGCAAAGTTGCTGTTATTTCGCAGATTGAATATCAGATTCGGATTATCCGTTTTGAAATACACCAGGGACAAAGTTTTCATGATCCAAGGCTTTTAAGGCAAGCCCCTGCTACAATGTGTCTAAAATACGGTCGACTGACATTATAAGGCAAAGTTATCGAAACTCCTAAAATTCAATTTCAGATTCTCATTTCACACTCCGAAATGCACACGGAGCTGATTTTTGATGCTGCAGCACGAGCAAGTTCAGTTGCTAGAGATAATGAAAATCCGGACGTGGGACACGAATCATTTGCCTTTTCTCTTTATTCAGACAATATCCGGCAAATGTAGTGAAGTTTCTGAAATATAATTTCAAATTATCGTTTTCCGCTCCTAGATATAACTGGAAATTGCTTTTGTTCCCCTGAGCATGCAAATTCAGTCCCTGGAAGGGGCATTAGTGTCATTCGGCATTATCTGACATAATTACAGGAATTTCTAAAATTCGATTTCAAACTCTCGTTCACCATCCCGAATTACAACAGAAACGCACTTTTCCCGCACCAAGACATTAAGGGTAAGGTCTTGCCACAGTTTGTGTAATAAATGGTCATCCTAAATTATCCGGCAAAGTTACAGATATTTCTCAGACTGGATATGAGATTCGGATTATCCATTTTGAAGTACGGCAGGATCCATGTTTTCACGATTCAAGGCTTTTAATGTAAGCCCCTGTTATGTTGTGTCTAAAATACGGCCGGCCGGCTTCATCCGGGAAAGTTACGGTTATCTTTGGAAACTGACTCAAAAATCAGATTCCACACCCCGAAATACGCCAGGCACTTAATTTTCGTGCATTTTGGTTTGCAATATCTGCTTCCACAGACACATGAGCAATGCCACATTTTGCGATTATTCCCTTACGGGAATCTGGCCACAATTTTTCCGGATTCTTCACATTTCCGGCAATAAAAAAATTATGGCGTGATTAATTGAAATAAAAACCATCCTATGCTTTAAGTTGGACGAAATGACACACAGTATGCAAAATCATATTATGATCAGTTGAGTAGTTTCGGAGTCCATCGCGGACAAACACTGTGACATGTATATTTTATATATAAAGATATATACACATATAAATATACACAAAATAGTTATAAATCTAAGATAGCTAGTCAAGATAATAAAAAGTATTAGCCACAGTAGTACTGTAGCAAACTCATGGTCTTAGGAACCAGGATTGCAGGTTTAAACAAAGTTTTGCGGCTAGCCAACCTTCACCTCTATTTGCCAATACTCTAGGCGATAGGGCAAGTAAGAAATATCAAGAGAAGTTTAGCTATTACAAATAAAACCCCAATCTATTAATATAAAACGATAAGTTTTAGTAAGTTATGATAAAATAACATTAAGTGTATATATACATTTAAAACTCTAAATATTGTTTTAAAATTTATAGAAATAAAAATACAATCTAGACATATACAATCAATTTTAAATAAAATTTATTATTGTTAACTTATTTACCCTGTGGCGCCATCTATCGATTAATTGTACAACTAATTAAAATGCTATTGTTATTACATATGTCATTTCATTGAGAACTGATAGAAATATAACTGTAAATAAAATTCGCAGGGTATCCTTGTTGTATGGGAAAATGACTACAACCTTAGGATGATATACATGATTTATTAAACAATAAAGGATGAAATGGTTAAAGATATATTAAACACCAAAGCAGAACGTCTTTCTCCTACGTCAATGTTAAGCGCCTCTTGCCGTCCGTCTGCGTGATTTCCCGTGCAGTATTTCATTGGGCACTATTAGCGGAGGGTGACGTCAGTGTGGATAGCTCTATTCGACGTAATAGGGGGAGGGGGATGCGACACAGTGCACATATCCAACCCTACATATAAATATATACGCATGCACGGTGTGTGTATAGTTCCCCACACCTAATTCCATTAATTCTTAACTCTTTTAACAATTTATTCTCTTCGCGCATTAGTGCACACTAATATAAACCAAGACTTTACGAGGCATAGCGTTTCTTTTGCTTCAATCATTCGGCATTCTCAGTTTAAAGCATTATTTGTAATTTTGGATCAAAGAATACAATTACATGTTACATTTGTCACCATTATTGAATCTCTAAATGATGCAATAAAACTGCAGAAATTTCTTTATTTTACAATAAAGGGTAAATTTGAGCTGCGAAACTTAAGGATACGTGTAAAGGTAGTATGTATACGAGTATACCCTCATAAAAATTGCCGAAATTAAATCCATCATCAAAAATTTGAGTAAAAATATGCTTGAGTATAAAACTATCTACAGTATGTCATAAGTAAAAAGGAAAAATGAATCATTCAATGTGTTAAATGTTTTAATTAAACGACTCAAAATAATGAAACCACAATTCAAAATATTTCAATTATATGATGAAAATAAGTAAACATTTTGCATCAAATCAAATATTAAATAAAATCAATTAATTTAATGAAGTGATATCATTGCAATAATTATGGATAATACATTCGAAATATTTTATGCTACAGGTTTTTGTACAATCATGATCCAAAGCAACGATTAATGAGAAGAAAAAAACATCCAGGAACAATTCTGTACAAATTTAAAAGCAATACATTTTCAACAACATTTGCTAACAACACATATATGTGTGTGTTTCCAGGTTTTAATATTAATCTTAGTGGAAGCACCGTTTGTTGTAATGTAACCAACACGGAAGATAGGACGGATTCAATTATTTCTTCATTGTAAATAAATGCCTTTTCAATTTCATATGTACTAAATAATAACCATTTAATGAAACATTCAGATAGTCAGGGAACTGTTGGCATTATTCCATGTATTAGTATCCAAATGCTTTGCCATTATTCCATTGCTTGTTTCTTCGAACTTCAGCAATTTCTTGTCTTCGGCCTTGTTGATAATATGTTTTATTGTTGTGGAAACCCGCACCATCCCCTGTACCAAAAAAAGTACAAAAATAAAATAAGAACTCTCGAGTTACCAAAAAATAAATAAATAAAATATATAAATAAGGAGACTGTTTCGTGAATAGACATATGGGCCAATGTAAGCCATCTGGGCTGTAAAATTAAGAATAAAAAAACTTTAATACAGCATCAGCTTAAGAAAGCAAGTATTCCTAATTAATAAAGCACATATTTATAGTTATCAATTGTACAAATTTTCAAAAAAATGTTTTTCCTTAAAATAAATATTTTTATAAATACTTATACTAATATTAAAAGTAAATCAGTATTTTTTAACTAACATGTATCATTTATCTTATACAGTTTTTAAAAAAGTAATTCAAATTATATTTTTCCTAATTTTCCTCCTATAATAAACGAAAATTGCCGTATCCTAGGCAATGATACATTTAACTCATTCATGGCTAAGGAAAACACTTTCCCTCATTTTAAAGCGTGTAATGGTCTATTTAATTATAGCTTTATTTACATTTTCATATATAATTTCAAAATTAAACTATTACGAGGGCAATTATATAAACTGAAATGTTTTTTTCAAAAAGAACTGTCAAATCAATCAGTGCCAAAGATAAACATTTATGGGCGGTATTCTATTATTATTTCAGTTTATTGTGAAGTATAATAATATACTGTTACGTAAATCGGGGTTCGAGGATTTTATGCAAAATCAGTCACAAACAACAAGACAGTTCTTTACGAGCGATGAGTATTTATTGGCGTAAATCAATCCTTAAAAATACAGGATTCAATAGCAAAGTTCGTAGAATAAATATCAGAAGGATTTCACACCTTCAACAGAACTTAGACACAATTATCAGTATCTAAAAACACGTATATATAAGCTTATTCACAAGCACGGCCGACCTAATCACGATCAAGGCCAATTTACTAATCGCTAGTCAAAACCAGACTCTCTACTCGAAACCAGACTGACTGTTGCGGCGACTATCGCTCTATTTATAGCCGGGGCCGAAACTTCTGGAAAGATGCGCTCACGTCATTGATCGTGAAATTAGTGGATTTATCTACTAATTTCTAGAAGAATTCAGAGGGTCTCGAACTCGCCAACATGGTCGCCAAATTGGTTGCCAAAAATGATGCCAACTTGGTTCCATTGCCAATATTTTGCCAAGTTCCCATTCAATCGTCCTTACAACGTAAGGGACGGCGTTGCTTGTGAATATAATAATTTTATCATGAAATAAATATAGCATAGAGTAATATAAATGCATTGTACATCCAAATACAAATTATTTACATTATTTTATACAAAATTCGTAACAATGTCTAACTGCGTTTTCTTTACATGTTTTATGTTATCTGCCAAGTATAATTCTGTGCAATAATAAGGCATATTTTAGCAAATAAAAACAAATTCCTGATAAACAAAAATCTAAACGAACTAAAATAAACCGTTACATACTAATATTTACTCTTAGCGACCTTATGATCCTGTAAGGGTTAAATTTACAAGATTCCATTATGTATTGTCTAAGATTTATGGGCATCAGACAGAAGCAAATAAAAATAGTTTAATAAGTTTTATTGATTTTAAAATTTTCTTCTGTTTATGAAAACTTCAAACTTATTTTTTCTGTTTTCTTAAGCTTCATAACTCGATATGATTTTAAAAAAATGAAAAATAAGCAGTGAATGAATTTAAAAAAATTAAAAATAATTTAAAGAATTATAGATTTTTATCTAAACTTAACCAAAAATTAACTTGTTAAGTGGTAACTCCTTAAACATTTGAAAATACATTTACTTCATTGAAAATTAGAAAGAAAAACGCAAAATGCTAAGAAACATGAACCTAAGCAGATAAAATTTTATATACATGGGTGGAGATTCAAAAATCTGGAAAGTTGCAATACATTTCTTTGAAAAATTATTAGAGGTAGAAAAATGCAAAAAGATAAATAGAAAATCGTTTTTAAATGTTTCACAGATATATCTGAGTAATATTTTTTATATATTGATAATACTTTTCTTTAAAAACTGACATCATCAGGTAACTTACGTTCATTTTTGTTGTATATTAAAACTTCTGAATCTGAGCTCGTACCTCGCCCTTTACGAACTCTTAATGAAGGTAAAATTCCAAACCGTTTTTTCAGAGGTTCTTCAAATTCGTCGACTTTTTTCAATTTCTGAAATATACAATTTAATGTTAATTAAATATACTTATTAAATTATAGAGCATGATATAAACATAACCAATTCCTTGGCCAGTTCTTTAAAAATGATTTGCTACACAAGTATTTTTATAACTATTTATTTATTTTGTTTGCGTTTGTTGCATCTCTATTTATGTATTATCTTTGTTTTTGTAAATTTAGTTTTGTGAACAAGAGAGTTCTCAATATTGCGGCTGATGTAAGAACACGAATAAAAAGCTTACGATCGAGAATAGTTTTCTTCTGTCATTTTTAATCAATTTAAAAAGATGAATCAATTCTAAAAACTATTTTTATTTATTCCATATATTATTTTCGACTAACTCATCTACAAACTGGTGACCCAAAGATATTCAAAATCTGATGGATGAGAATAACGAAATGGCTGTCGCGAATTCGAGCGAGCAAAAATTTGAAGCTAATAAGGTAAGCGTAAAAATTCCTCTTTTGGGGAAGAAAAGCCTGAAATATGGTTTTTCCAAGTTGAGGCTCAGTTTTCTATTGCTAATATAAATCAAGAAGAAACTAATTTTAATTACCTTGTAGCTCAATTAGATCCAAAATTTATTGAAAATATATGGGATATAATTCAAAGTAATGAGAAGAATAAATATTCTTGTGCTAAAAGTAGACTTTTAAGTACTTTTAAAGAAAGTGAAGAAAAAGCATTAAAAAATTGTTTACTGGAATTTCATAAGGTGACATGAAACCCAGTCAACTTTTGAGGAAAATGAAATCGTTGGCTGGAGATAATATCACACAAAAAGTTTTAAGGACATTATGGCTAGATAAATTACCGGACTCTATAAAAAATACTTTAGTTGTTAGTTCGGAAAATTTAGAAAATTTGTCTGTTATGGCAGATAAAATTTTTGAAATAAATTCATCGCCAGAAACTTATTCTGCTACTGAGATAATTCTGCTATGAAAAATATTCTTAAAAAAGTAAGCCTTTTGGAAAAACAAATTTCAGAATTATACATCAACAGAAGAAAATCAAGAAGCGAATTTAGAAATTCCAGTCAAACACGAAATAAAAGTCGAAGTCGATCTCGTAAGCGTTTTAACCCAAATGGAAAATATTGTTATTTCCACTTCATGTTTGGTGATAAGTGTTATCCTAATAAATGTAAGAGTCCATGTTCCTGGAATAAGGCATCTGAAAACTTAGAAAAGCAGTAGATTTAGCGGCAAGCTCTCCTGCTACAGAATATAAAGATTGCCGTAATTACCGTTAATTTGTAACTGACAAAAACACCGGTTTACGCTTTCTTGTTGATAGTGGTGCTGATTTATCAATAATTCCTGCCTCATGCAAAAATAAAATTTGTGATTCTTTTATGCTTTATGCAGCAAATGGCTCGGAAATGCCAACTTTTGGTCATAAAAATTTTAACTTTAAATCTAGGGCTGCGTCGTGAGTTCCAGTTTCCTTTCATTATTGCTAAAGTAGATAAATGGTTAATTGGTGCTGATTTTTTAAATAAGTTTAACTTGTTAATTGACATCCGAAATAAACAATTAATAGATGGAATAACTAACCTTCATGTTAAAGGTGAAATTTCTTCTATTTTGCAAGAAAATAAAATTAACATAATGGATAAATCATCAAAATTGTCTAATATATTATCACAATATTCAGATTTAATGAAACCAAATGTATTAATTACTAATACGAAGCATGATGTCAAACACTATATTTCTACTAAAGGCCCACATGTTTACTCAAAAGCTCGTCAATTGGATTTTAAGAAATTAGAAATAGCCAAACAAGAATTTAAATTTATGTTATATAACGATATCATTCGGCCTTCGAAATCTCCATGGGCTAGCCCACTGCATCTAGTGAGAAAAAAAAGATGGAAGTATTAGACAATGCGGTGATTATAGACGTTTAAATGCTCAAACCCATTCCTGACCGTTATCCAATTCCACGTATTAAAGATTTTCATCACATTTTAAAGGGAAAAAGAATATTTTCCAAAATTGACCTATTCAAAGCATATTTTCAAATCCCCATTGCTGAGGAAGACAAGGAAAAGACAGCCATAATAACACCATTTGGTTTATTTGAGTTTAATGTTATGAGCTTCGGGTTAAGAAATGCCCCATCTACTTTTCAGCGCTTTATCAATGAAGTATTATTTGGATTAGAATTTGTTTTTTCCATACTTGGATAACATTCTAATAGCCTCTGACAGTGAAGAACAACATAAAGCTCATCTGAAACTTGTGTTTGATCGTCTACAAAAATATGGCCTTGGAGTGAATATTTCAAAATCAACTTTGGGAGTAACTCAACTAGAATTTCTAGGATATTTGATAACACTCGAAGGATCTAAGCCTCTCCCAGAGAAAGTAGATGTAATCTTATCATACAAAATACGCGAAACAATTCGTGAGTTGAGAACCTTCCTTGGACTCATTAACTTTTATAGAAGATATTTAAAAGAAGCTGCTAAAAATCAAGCTATTCTTCACGAGTATTTAAAGGGTTCAAAAAAGAATGACAAGACAAAATTCTTTGGACAGAGGAAGCAAAAGAAAATTTTGAAAAATGTAAGCAAGATCTAGCACATGCTACTTTATTAAGCTTTCCTGACCCTGATTTACAATTGGCTTTATTTACTGATGCTTCCAATTTTGCAATCGGATCAGTATTACAGCAGTTTGAAGCTGGAAGTTGGAAACCGATTTCATTTTTTTCTAAAAAAATAACTGATGCATGGAAAAATTACAGTACTTATGATAGAGAATTATTAGGAATCTATCTATCCGTCAAAAAATTTAAACATCTTCTTGAAGGGCGAAATTTTGTTATTTA
>BMAO01033597.1:0-19463 GCA_019973975.1 Trichonephila clavata | reverse complement strand
TTTTTGGTGTGTTTTTAAGTTATAAATCATCAATTACGAAACAATGATTTGATTAAATAAAAATTTGAATCCTCTGATTTATTTTTATTAGAATTTAAGTATTTATAACAAAAATACATTCAAGAAAATAATTTTAATTTCGGAAACATTGTAAGACTTACATAAAATGCTTCTATTAATTTAATATTAATAATACTTTTTTTCAAATAAATCATAAGTAAAATATATTTTCCTTAGTTTTAAGGATTTAAAAATGAAATACATTAATTATGAGCATTAAGTGAAAAAGTAAAGGATATTTAATAAATATTTGAATATTTTATCAGAATAGGATAATAAAAGAGTAAGTATTTTTTATACAGAAAATGTGTTCCTAGTTTGGATCCCTTTTTTTAACATTGCGCTAAAACCTTATCTTGAAATTTAATCCATATTCAAGTCTTCAAATAATATTTATGAATACATATCAATATATATTCAAGTATATCTGTAGAAAATAGTTTCAATTTAAAGATCTTCAAGTACTTTAAGTTAATTATATAGAAATATACTGGAGCGCATGTATATTCGAATTGCTAAAGGACGTTCTGAGAGATCTTAAGACCCTTATACCAGTTTACATGAGACGGTATAAATTGCGTTACACGATACATTATTTATTCCGATTCCCTACAATACATTGGCAATCAGTGTTTGGGACATAAGGTCTTTGTATACCTAATCTTCTCATCATTTAGTTCCATAAATTGAAACTGAACTTGCTACACATTCGTATTCAATTATTATATTAAACTTAAGCAATGGAGTGAGTTGTAACAGTCACATTCCTCGTAGAATTACTACTATAAATATATATGTCGTGTGTTGAATAATGTTAATATAGGGAGACTAAATAAAGCTGTAGTATAAAATGAAAAGGGTTATGTTTAAATTTTTGTTCGAATTAAAAGAGTTTACCTTTATGTGTTTATTTAAATGCCTTTAAAAACAATGCATACAATTCATGCTTTAGTGAATATAAAATTATCAATTAAAAAAGAAAAAGATATCGAAAAATAGAAGTTTAATGTATTAATAAAGTTTTAAAAAATTATCTTTTTTTCTTATATGTATTAAAATCAAACTCAATTGAGCACAAGTTGACATATATGATATTATTGTTCCTTCAAAAAATTCTCGATCTTGTTTACTTCAATATGTAAAATTAAGGATTGTTGCTATTTAAATTTCAATAAACGTTGCACTAACTTGACTGTCATGAAAACTGTATTAGAAATTTAACTGTTACGTTGGATTTAGAAATTACACAATTGCAATATTGAGATACCTAAATTACGATTTATAACCAATGTCTCCAATAAAAGTTTTAAAAAATTGATATAGAACATATAGATAACTTAAAATTCTGTTTATTACGTTGTTATCGTCGCTAATCCGAGATGATCGTAAAGCAACGATAAAAGGAAAGGAGCAGTTTCAATTGGACATAGGCCAGGGCATCTAAAGAAACATATTTATGGAACACTAACACTACCTAGACAAGATAATCTGTTTTTATAAATGATGTGACTGTGTTTAATTAAGCAAATGATTCGATAAATATGTAGATGACACATGTGCCATTATTGGAAGCGCACGATAACGCTTAACACATTCTCTGTCACTATAGGGGGGAACAGATTACTGCGATTCCAACTGTATAAATGAATTTTTCCCATATGCCGACTGAAAATGAGAGTATAAATCTTGATGATCAGCTCTTTTCACGATAGCAAAGGATTAGCTTATTGCAATATCCTCCCAGAATCTACCCTTTCGTGGAATGGGTTCTCGTGTTTATGCTATATTCCGCGATGGCGCGGCCCCGGCAGAAATATATACACAAGTTTCAGATTCATCGGTTCACGTACGTTTGCTGCTCGTTGCAATGAATACGTCTACGGTCTAGCAGTCGCTCATTGTTTTTCCAGAATTAAACTTGACAATTTTGTGTTACTTGTGCTTTTGTAGAAAAAATAGTAATCTGTCATATTTTAAAAGAGGGGTACAATGGTGAACACAAGTGTTAAGAAAAGAAAACATACAATTTTAACACATAATGGCCCCACCTTCGCCACTGGGTGTGCCGCAGTTCCGTAAGAACATAAGAAGTAGCCCATACCCTGGAAAAATCCGTCCACTCCTGCTCTATACATACTAGTAAATAATTACGCCGAAGGGACTATTATAACTTTATAAAATAGAGTGCAACACGTATCGCAATTAGACGTTGACTGACACCAACACCTCATCGCAGCAGTCAACTGCAACTGATAAACTAAGATCAAAATAATCAAATCTTCAACAAAAAACAAACGACTTAAAAATTCTGCTACTAGATCCACGGTTCTTAAAATTTTGACCGCCATGGCTCCCCTTTATGTATTGGCGTGACATCACAGTCTCCCAGATTTTGAACACCACTCCCTAGCTTTGTACTCTTGATCCAAATATATGTTCTAGTTGAGTTTTTGCATTGGGGACAATTTAGAAAATCTGGTTTAGTATTGTCGTGACTCAAAGTCACCCCTCAGACTACCATCTCCCCGTCTATCTACCAATACGACTGGATGTGTAGGCGGACTTAAATGATCATAAGACATAATTGCAAATCACTATATTTATTGATTCTTATTAACAAAGAAGGGAGAAACAAAATAAAGTGGAGTACGAAAAGGGGAATTACTACTAGCGAAATAACAACTGAATCTATGAAAGCTTAAACACGCACAATTACAGCTACGCCACGTACGAATATTCACAATATTTTAAATCACTGACCTTATCTTTTATCATCGGCTGTTCCGTCGTGATGATATCTGTCTTGTTGACTGGTTAGGAGAATGGTGAAGGATCCACACTCTGTAACACGGATCTTTACAAGCTTCAGTGTACTTCTCCTAGTGTAGCTCCACACGTAACTGCTATCCACGAATGTCAACAACTGCGTGCGGACCTACCGATCTTCAATTCATTTAACTTCACTCTCCTATCTCTTCACTTTACTTAACTTTTTAACTCGCGAAACCCAAACTTATATAATATATTTTATTTGCATAAATCACGCTTGGCTCCCGGTGGAGATTGGTTGAAATAAATAAATTACTTTAAAGAAAATAGAGAAGGTTAGTGGAAGACCGTATAGATCCGTCACAGTATTGCACATCTTTCAATTTTTGCAAAAGAAGCCTTTCAGAATCTGTAAAAGAGGAAAATCTAAACGTTACATGAGAGACTCCATGGACCCCCTAGAGAAAGACACTGGGGACCCTCAGGGGTCCGAGGATTGCAGTTTAAGAACCGTTGCCCTAGATGGTGTTATATCATCTCATTGACTGTAAGGAGAAGTAGAAAAAAAGAAGCTAGCAAGATTTCGCTATGTGTTACCAGTGGGAAAACATAACGTGCAACTGCGCCTATCCATTTTAGTTCGTTAAAAACGTAAAGGCCACGTAAACATTGCCTGATTTTTTCAGGATACACGTAAATTTGGGTAATTTTTTCTATAGATAAAAAGGTCTCTACGGGCAGGAGGAGAGGGTCTCGAGGGTCACATATGGCAGGTGGGCCGTAGTATGAGGACCCTGGATTAAGACCATAACAAGAAATTCTAGAACCTGGAGAATATCACATGTGACATGATTTTTTCTGAGAACCTCTGTCACTCTTTACAGATTCACTTAAAGTACCAAAAAGAAGTTTTGGTAAATATATTCCTTAGAGTTTTTCTGTTGTCATATTTATTCAGTTATCAACTCAAACTCAAATCTTAAAACGATTCAGACTTCTCGAATTTGGTGAAAACTTCAGCATAATTTTAAAGAAAATGAGTCTTGAAATCAGTATACTATTTTTTTTTAAAAAAAAAAAAACGTTCACATTCTTGGAACTCTGTGTTCAAACGACTATTGTTGAACCTTTCAGTAAGTTTGTACAATATCGTGGAAAAAAACTTCAATTTATCATCCTTTTTACACTACGTTATCATCCCAAAGAATAAAGCTAGATTCTTGATGATATTTCTTACTAGTTACTGTAAAACTTTCCCTTAATACTAGTGATTTGTCTTCTCGTCTGCAAACTGTCTGATTCTGTAGGTTAATTTGTTAAATAACTTAGAAACATTTTTTATTTCACTTTTTTGGATTGTTGACAGTAAAAGCAAAGTTTTTTTATTTCAGTATTTAAATGAACATCATAACTTTCAGGAGAGATTTTAAATACCGTTTCGACTTTATTAGATGACTGTCTCACATATTAGATAATTTATTTTGCTTCTTTTCATTTTCAGTTTTCTTTACTTTAAAAGCAAAAACCGTAATTTAGAAACTGCTGATAAGTTAAGAAAATAAACTTATTTATTTAAAAGTGTACATGAAAATTAAAAATAATAAAAAAATTCTTTTTCATTTAAAAAGTTTATTTTAAATTTTTAAATATTGTTTGGTGCTTATTTACAATTTTTGGTAAATATTTATTCTAAATTTTTGGATTTAATACTTTTAAACAAGAGGGGGCAACTAGCAATCCGCGGGCCACATGCAGCCCGTCAAGACAGTAAGAAAATCCGCTTTGAACCGATATTTCTTTCCATGCGCGATCAAAGTTTCGTTTTTTACTTTTCACTATTATGAAAACAAAGAACCGTAGAACGTCGTTTATCCGAACGTTTATTATCCGGAGCGTGAAATATCCGAACCAAAGTCCGGATACTTTTTCGAACAGAGCAATGTTCCACAGTTGTTTCGTGTAAGGCCAAAGTGACGGGAAACCCCAAGGGGAGGGATATTTGGGGAATTTGAGTTGTGTGATTTGGTAAACATCTGCATCGAATATTAGGTCAGTTTGTTTCCAAGTGAGACAGTGTATACGTGCTCTTTTGTTGAGTTTTGTTGATGTAGAAACCTGGATGGCATACGATGTAGAAGACTGGGGATTTCAAATGCTAAGCGATGACGAGATTGTGACTTCTTTGCAAGAAGAATCCGACCCTGTCGACGATGAAACGGATGAAGACGAGGACAACAACAACGAAAGTAGCAAATGCTGACGCGTTTTTTTGCGTTAGAGACAGCTATGGAGTGGTACGAATAACAATCAGAGTGCTGTCCTACTCAACTACTGCTGCTGGAGAGAATCATAGACCATGCATTGAAAAAACGAAGGTGTACAATAGTGCAGCGAAAAATAAATGATTATTTTCCCCAATCAAGGAAACCTTGCGATGTTTTGCACTTTCTTCAAGCACGTTTCCCGCATATGATGATTTTCAATATTTGTATAGTGGTATACATGTTTTTTCGGTTATCCGAACAATCGCGTATTCGTACGGTGTCCGTTCCCAATTGATTCGAATAAACGACGTTTTACTGTACCTAAAAGTGTTCATCGTACGTATAAAGTGCAGAGATCATGCGTAGTTTGGAGGATGAGGTCAAAAGATTATTTCAGGAATTGAAGAAAATTGAGTCTAAATTGAATTTGCTCAGTTATCTCGTTACTGCTGATATTGATACTGCCCCCGAAGAGCTACAGTTTGAATTCCTTGACTTAAGTCAGATCACAGATTGAAGAAAATGTTTAATGCAGTGACGATGACATTTACAAATCTTTGTCAGCTGAAAAATTTCCATACATGAAGAAATTAGTGGGGAAATTGCTCTTGACATTTTAGTCGACACATATTTGTGAGGAAAGTTTTTCTTGTATGAAGATCAACAAGAGTAAATATAGATACGAGTTGGCTGACATAAATTTGCAGTCTGTATGAGAGTTTCAGCAAGCTATCTCATTCCTAACTTTAAAACAAGTAATATAAAAAAAAATCCTACTTTGAATAGATGAGTGGAAAGTATTTTATTATAACGACTGAAAATTTGAACAAAATATATATATAGGGAGAAATTGAACTAAAATAATAGAAATTAAAAAAAAGAGCATGGTTTTTGTGTTTGCATTGTTGTAACAATGCACACCCGGTTTAGCTAGTTTGGCTGAAAAACCGGTTTTCAACGCCAGCTTTTGTCATTGTTTTAACAGTTACATTGTTACATAAATGGAGTCAAATTTAAGTTTGTGTCGAAATCCGGTAATTAATTTAATTTAATTTAATTAATCAATATTTTTGAAAACTCTATTAACATCAAGTGTCATCCACTACAAGTTTTAAAAAATTTGTTTGAACTTGATTGGATAAATAGAAAGTATTTTATTAACGATTGAAAATTTGAACAAGATAAATATATAAATATAGACAGAGAGTGAGCTAATAGAGAGAGTGGGAATTGAAAAAAATTGCAGAAAAGTGTGATGGGGGTACATTTGTCACATTAAACTGATTCTAAAATTAAATGTGCTTACAGCTATATACGATTTGAAATTAGCATAATAAATAAATTTAATAAAACTGCAATTATTTCATTTAACATATTTATTATTTTTTTATGATGAATGCAATCATTTAAAAAAGTTGCGGATAGTTACCCTCCACTTCCCCAATGTGACCCGCGAGCCAAGCAAGGTGCCAAACCCTGCTTTAAAAGATATCCAAAAAGTTGTTTAATGGGCAATACAAAATTAAATAGTTTTAGATTATTTAAAATGTGCTTGAAGCACTATATGCTTAGTAACATTTCTATAAGTAGAATATTTTACGCAAAAATTACTCTTATATTAAAAATTAAAATAATGTATTCTAATGATTTTTCAAAAAAAAAAAGAAGAAAAAATGCTCGACACCTTGTGATTAAATAAAATATTAAATTCACATTTCTAATTCCAAAACTTGGTATAACTTGAAACATTATAATGATAATTAATTACAAATTGTTTATTTCTAACAGTTTCTTAATGGCATCGTTCAGCTTTAGATTGAAGAAAAGTCAATATTCACTTTGTGTTTTTATTAAAATATATTGCCATTTTTGACACATCAAAATCAATTAACTTTTCAACTGATTTTGTGTTTTCAAATAATTTGTTAGCCATAAAACTGGTAAAGCCCTACTTTTGGGTAAAGCAGTCCTCAGTCTGAAATGTCTGTAAAACTTCAACATTGATCTCTTTATTTTTTCAAAAATTTCAATAGTAAATTTTTTACTCCTTTGTATTAAATAATTTTTGCAATATATTATATACAGGGTGGTTCGCTACCAGACCAAAAAACTTGCAGGATGTATAGGGGAGGGAGGGTGGGAAGTACAGAGCTGACTCGGAATCAAATACGAATGAAGGTTCGCAAATGCCGGTAGTTGCGAGCTATGCTGCGAAGAGAGAAAAAGAACAGAAACAGCAGAACATTAATAAGACAGAAAACATTTTATTAAAAGGTTGTACTAAAACGGATGTTAGAAATTACTACCAGAAGTCCTCTGGCAGGACTGACAGCGGCATTGCATGGAATTTCTTACGTTCTGAAACATTCCTGGCATGTCATGTATCCTTCCAGTAGCTACAGATATTCGAACGATGAGGTCATCCACTGAAGGAACTGGCGTCTTGTGCTCCAAAAAGAACCATTTAGCTCGGTACAGAACCAGTTTCGCGTTCCTCCGAGCTGCGTGCTTGTTACAACCCGCGTTTCTATACACTATCAGCATGTTGACCAATTGCTCGTTTGAATGCGAATTGATCCTAATATCTCGGGAAACGGATTACAAAAGAAGACCTCCACAGCAGGATTGGTGTTTACGAAACCTTCTGTTCAGTACAATCTACCTTTAGATTTCCTGGAGAAATCCTCCAGAACGTCAGGCATTCCATGCAGCGTCGCTGTCAGACTTGACAGACGACTTATGGTCGTAATTTTGAACAAATGTTGTAATACAACCGTTTAATAAAATGTTTCCTGCCATGCAAGTGCGGCATTTGCAACCCTGCAATCCTATGCGATTCCGAGTAGACTCTGTGATCCCTACACATTATGCAAGCTAGTCGGTCCGGCAACGAATCAATCTTTTTTTTCTTAATATAATCTAAAAAGGTATGAAAGGTGTTAGTGTAACGGGAATATCCGCGTTTTTCCTAACAATCCTGTTGGGGAATATTTTTCTTTAAATATTATTTATTTGAAAACTTCCTCCCAAAGAAGACGCGGTCTATGTAAATTATGTCATGTATGTAAGTATTAGCTTTCTGGCTTGAGGAGAGCGAGGTTGGAAGATAAAGGATAGAGGGAAGATTTACGTAAGATAAAGTAAAGCTAGACGAGAGGACTTCGTTAATTATTTGATTAATATTAAAATTGACGATTTGGTCAGTTAGTTGTTAAATTGGATTCAGTCGTTTTGGATTGGATTACTTTAGAAATTATCTTCAAATATAAGAAGGTGCATTGCTTGGAAGTGCTAAGTGTAAGTGGTCCGATTAATTATTTATCTCGTCTGCGTCGCGATTGCTTTCATATTTATCAATTGGTGCATTTCTCAAATTAGATTGTTGAATTTGTGTTGTTGTTGAGAATAGTAAATAAATTGTGTTGTTTTGACTATGGCTAGTTTTCCTTCTATCTCTCGTACACTAATGGATGGGATAGCTCATCCATTACATTAGGTTAGAATTTAAATATTAAAATCAGATTCACTTTCTATGATTACTATCATTTTATCTAATGAAGGCTTTTCTTTTGATATTGTTACACTTGTTTCCTTTTAAATGAAAAAACTCGAAAGAAATAAGAAACTATTCTGTATCTCTTCATTTTAATGAGTCTTTTTTTCAACAAAAAAAACACTCTGTATTCCTTTATTTCAGTTCTCAGGAAATCAACGTACAAAGTAAACACTTTTTCAACAGATATTTTTTTTATCTCCTACATAATTTACTAATGTTCACAAAAAAGTTTTCAACATATGTTTAGAGGTTAACGTTTTATAACTTAAAATTGCAATTTTAATTTCACGGAAAAGCAAGGAAGCGGAAAATGCTATTACTTAGCTGCGGTTAAATAAAAAGCTTTTTGACTGAGGTTACATAAATAATCCACAAATGTAAAGTTTTCTAGCAAAAAATGATTCATTATGTTTTCTTTAGAAAACATTTAGAGGAAATAATACACTTTTCATATGTTACTCACTTTGAAGTACTCAATTACGTAATTATATTAGGAAACTTGCTCGAGTCGAGTACTTACAAATTACTATAAAATTATCCAAACTATGTTGCTTTATTTTTTTTTCTTCTGATGCTGGTGATCACATCAGACTATATTATTATATTTTTATTTTTATAATTACTATTTTTATAATTATCTACCCCTTTTCTCCTAATGGTGGACCAAGCTCTAATGTAAAAAGAATTAATACAATTTAATGCTTTTTCAAAACAATGTTCCTAATCACCTTTTCCTCCAAATTGCACTGAATTTTTATTTCGTCTTTGCTCTTTCACCTTGACAGAACCACATGCATTTGTCCATGAGTAAATAATGTTTCCGTCGATGTTGCCCATAAACCTACTTTTTCAAAAAACTCTGCCTCTGCGGTTTATTAATAGTCATGAAAATGCCAATCTTACTGGGAATTGTGTACGTTTCAATAAGAATGGCATATGAGAGTCCTCTCTAGTGTTCAAAAATTGTAATATTTGCAAGCAATGTCGTCCCTTACATTTTAATGGCGTTTCAATGGAAACTTGACGAAATATTGGCAATATAGCCAAGTTGGCATTATTTTTGGCATCCAAGTTCAACAACTTGGGGACCCTATGGATGCTTCTGGGAATAACTGCAGAAATAAAAGCATTACGATCTATGACGCAAGCTAATTTTTCAAAACAGTGTTGGAAGGTAGGGGGGGGGGTAGACCCTTTAGGCAAATCGTTCTTGAGGCTCCTTTTCAGTAAAATTTAACTTTATGCGTACCATATCTTATGTACAAATAAATTTATTACCACATAAAGAAAAACTGTTTTATATAAAGATAGATATGAGCATATTTTTTAATATTGTATATCAATTTCCTTGTAATACTTATTCATTTACACCAGTGATTCCCAAAGTGGTCTATATAGACCCCCAGGGGTCTATGGCGACCTGCAAGGGGTCCACGACAGCAAAAAGATAATTTGGGGGTCCATGAGTTGTAAATAGGGGTCTACGATTGTGGTTCTTATTAAACCAGATCGTGACTTTAATTTTAAAGGAAAATTTAATCAAATAAAAACCAGATTTTACATTTAACAGATTTATTTACTAAATTTAATAAGGTTAATTGGCAGTTATAAGGTGTGATAGCATAAATTTTATTAAAGAAAGGACCATCATTTTAGCGTTGCTTGCCAGAATTAAGCTAAAGAAGTATAATATTGGTTGTCGCGAATTTTCCCAGTTTCTAAATTGGCCCCTAATAATCTGCCAGGAAAATAGCGTTTTAACCTACATTCAACATTTAAATTCCCTTTATTCAGATTTTGAAACTAGGTTTGAGAATGCTTTGACTATGTATATGGTAATTACCACAGAATACAATGAATTCATATAGTCCACACTGGAAAAAAATGTCACATTACAAGAGGAGCTGATCGGAATAGGTAATAATGGAGATATTAAAGTTTAGAAACCGATGCCAGCAATTTTGGCTTTAAAAAAGCATACCTGTTATTTATCTCGAATTATGGAATATTATAAGAAATTTTTTAATTGTGTGCTTTTCCTAGTGTGAAAGAGTTTCTGTAATGGTTGTCGACTGGACACGACCAACCAAGGAAATTTAGGGTTAAACTTGATAAGATTGATAAACAATGTTGAAAATTTGTTATTGAAGCACCAGATTCATCCCTGACAAAAAACAGTTTGTTTATCAGTTATTTTATGAATCATTCAAATTTTAATCTAATTAACATGTGTGTTTCTTAAGTTTTAAGCTCTACACTTCCCTATATTATAAATTTAAATCTTTTAAAATAATTAACTCTGTACCAGCTGTCATAAACACATTTAAGCTGATACATTTGCAAAAATTCAATATTACGTAGGCAGGGGTCTACCCCAAACCGAAAAACATGGCAAGGGGTCTATTAGACAAAAAAGTTTGGAAACCTCTGATCTACACTGAAAAACACTTTCAAGATTTTCCAAATTAAAACAAATTTTTGTATGCTTATATTTAAACTTTAAGAAAAGTCAATTCTGTATGACTTTTTAGAAATTGAGATTGTTAACTTAATTGTTAAGAGCGTTTTAATAAGTATACATATATGATAATAGTGCATCATAAGTAAAAAAAACAAGAACAAAATTTTATATTTTATTTAAATGCAACTTTCCAAAAGCAAAATTAGGAAACGGGAACTGAGCAAAATCGTACTGTCACCTTCATGGTGCTCAAAGCTAAAGCTAACGACTGGCATAAAAAATATAGCCCTTAGCCGCGATGAATTTCGTGGGCCTTGATCTGATGTTACTGTCAATCAGATGGCATAAACAGCAACTACAACATGAGGGATATATTTCATTTATATGAAAGTTAAACCTTAATTTTTAAATGCGTTTTTCTTTCCCAGCAGAGATGCTTTAAAATAAATGCTTACTTGAATAAATGTCTGCCTGAGGAAAATAAAGACAAATGTTTTACAGAAAGAGACGTGGTGAAAAAGAAATTGCTGTATCATTCTTCCCAGTTACGGAAAATCATGATAAATGGTACCTAATGATGTTTATTGCTCAAAGCAGAAGCCAACAACAAGAAGGAACAGAAAGGGGAAAATGTTAAATGATTATATGTTCCTTTAAAAAACAAAGAAAACTATTTATGACTTTTAAAGGTACTTTAGGTGAATACACAGATCTGTTATCATAAATAACCGATAACTTCTTATTTATCATGTGACATTGGTAATAAAATGCCTCAGCCTGAGTTTCATTTTTTGCGGCTTCCTTAAGGTATCTAACTACTTGAGACAACTTTTTTTTTTTTTAAAAAAGGGAGACATGGGGATTTTTTGTTGTTTTTAGATTTAATTAGTACATTTTAAGAAAAATATGCTAAAGTTAAGAAGAGAAGACGAAATTATTATTTCTAAAATGGGTAAAAAATGGGTAAACATTTACAAAAAATAATATAAACGCGACCCCATTCTGAACCAAAAGTTTATAAACAAATTCTCAATTTTTGAATTCTGATGTGTTGCTATGATATTCATTTTTAAAATGACCTTCAGGATAAGAGATGATTTAATTTTTACAAAAACTACACCACTTTATCTTAGTTATTATATGAAATTGTTTAAAAAAACGGTGATTATATTCACATAAGGGACTGTAAATTTTACAATAAAACAATGATTGATAAATCTGAAGGTCAAAGCACTTTTACTATTATACAGAACAAACACAAAAAATTTCAGCTCATTATTTTCAAAATTTTTAGCAATCCCTGGCCCTGTTTGAGCCTTAAAAAAAAACATATTTCATCTTAAACTATGACATCTTGCTTAAAGTAATGGCATCTGCTTTTACTGAAACACTTGTGCATTTGTAGTATTCTTGAGAACGGAAAATAGTAAACTTGGTATTTTTATAAAGCTAATTAGATGGCCTGTAAAATAAAATCATAAAAAATGTGTCAATTTTTGGTGAAATTCACAATTTTAGGGTAGTCAGATACCTAAGTATATATAACTTTACTGTGCTCCATAAATTTTATTATCTTTATAGTGATTTCGTATTCAGCCTATCTTTTAATATATTGCCTATCTCGATTAAAAAGTTTTAGATTCGTCTCGTTAAGTTTTCTTTCCTTATTTTTAAAATTATTTTTGCTACTTTTATCTTTTTTATTTTGCTAGCGATCTATTTTAACAGCTTATAAAATATTCTTTTTTCGGATAACATTTAAAAATTGACAAAGGGTTCTCTATATTTTTTATCATGCATATTTTTTCAGTAATTATTTTAAAATTTTTAAAATATGATGAATAAGGTTCTTCCCGAAGCGAGAAAAATTGTTCATAAAGATTCTAATTAATCTTTGTATTATTCAGAGTAAGAATTCCCTAGTTGATTGAATAACTAACCACATCTCTCTCTACAAGATTCTGTTATACTCCAAAACAAATATTGAGTTTGACAAAAGATATATTTGATAAATTTTTTATTATATTTTCTTTAAAGGAAATATATCAGATGTATATTAAAAACATAAGAAATTTGATTGTTTAAGTCATTTTTTATATTAAATTATTTGCATCCAAAAGAAAGAAGAAATTCTCAAAGCATTTGAATAATACAATGTTAAGTATAGAGTACGTATTTTATTATTTCCAATTAACTTATAAATATCTCGTTGGATACTAAATATTGCCATGAGGAAATTTTGTGAGAGTACTAGAGCCAAATTGATACTCAAGGGATTTTTTACATGTCATATAACCAAATGATATGCGTGCCTACGATTTTCGCATCCAGAAAATTTATTGATTATAATAGTAACACTACGACTAAAAGATTCAAGACAAGAAATTTTTGGAACAAAACATTCATTAATGGCCATTCTTATCATATTAAACAAAAATATTTAGACTCTAGCAATTATAATATTCAATCTGGTAATAAAAGTTACATAAATAGTAATACTTTACATGTAAATAAGGACAAATTATCCCCAAGCAAATATATAAACAATATATCTAATAATAGTGTTAAGTTAAGATTCAATAAATGTAAAGATAGTAGATGTAAGACTTGCACTATGTAAACAATGATCAATATGATTGTGAATCTAAATTTAACCTATGTAAAACTTTTAATTGTATTTACCTATTAAGTTGTAATATCTGTAAGTATAAATATATTGGACAGACCTCAAATACTATTAACATTAGGATAAATCAACATAAACATGGTGTTAAAAACTTCAGTTATACAAACAATTCTAATAAAATTGAGCTCGGACACTTTCAATTGCATGAATTTAATAATGTTGAATTGTCAATTATTAAAATTGTACCAAATACTAAGCACAGATTATATGGGAAAATCACTTTATCAGAAGTTTTAATACAATACATCCATATGGTCTTAATGTTTTATACCTTGCTAAAAACACACTCCAAATTATGTTACAGAGTAATAACAAATAATTTTTTTATACTGCTCCCAATTTAGATAAGAATTCTAAAAGAAACTCCAGAAGCAATAGAACTAAAAGGAAAAACAGAGATAAGAAATCTCTAATTGATAATATTAAAGTTATTATATAGATGATTTTGAATTAAACTTTAATATCTCAAGCAGATCAAATACTTTATGTTTGGTCTTAATAAAAAGGAAATTGTATTGTTGGCTGAAATCTTAAATACTGAGTACTTTAAGGTGTGTCATGCAGTTCACATCATTAAAGACATTAATAATTTTTTAAATAAAATCAATATAAATATTGATAAATTTAATAAACCTACTACAGAATATATTGCACTTTATTATTCACTAGCTGAAATGCCCGTTCTTCGCACGGGTTAAGTGTTAAAAACATAAATTCATCTATTATAGCAATTATAATATTTTAGTGAGGATAAACCCTGTATGAAAAAAGTAGTATAACCAAAAATTAAAAATATTTTTTTTCAAATGAATGTTTTCACTATAAATAATTTTAAACAAATTGCAATTTTGCCTCAAAGTAAATAATAATTTAACAAAAACAAATATTTCAATGTAAGAGAGAAAATTAGCAAGTTGAAGAGTAAATAGATATGAATGAATGCAAATATAAATAAAAATTATTAAAGAAAAAGTGATAGCAGTTGTAAGTTTCTGCTATGGGAACTATGGGTGAAACAACCTGCAATAGATGAACCGAAAGAAAAAATGAATGATGATAAACTGATTCACTAAATGCTATCATAAATAAAAAATATTAGAAAGCCTTCAACTGAAAAAAAAAATTAAATTAGCATTGTACCCATACCTCATATAATACTATCTAACATCTCTGCAATACATCTAATATAGAGTATTAGATGTAATTCAATACTAAAAAAATTTAATTAGTATGAACTAAAATTAAAATCTACCTAAAACCCCGTTGAAATAGTCCAGAACCAACAACAGTACTAAATGAAACAAATAATAAACCATATTGTTAAAAAACACATTCTTAAAACAATACTTTTTTGCAATATTTCTATTAAAAATTACAATTTGATTGCAAAGAGCAAAAGAATGAGTACATACAATGATAAATAACTATAGTAATAATTAAAATATATATATCGTATATGGACAGTATGATAACATAAAATATGCATATGATCTCCAAGAAACTACGCGAGGAACAGATTATCAGAAGCAACGTAAAATCATTTCAACACTGAATTTTAAAGAAACCCAGAGGGAAATATGAGAAAATCTTTTCAAGGTGCATCCTTTTTCTGTGCAAACATTTTTGCGACCACACCTGATACAGTTTTCTGATTTGCAAGATTGCCAGAAACAAAGTTAAGTCATGACGAAAAATCTGGTCAAAATGGAATTCCAAAGAAAATATGAGAATATTATTTCAAGGTCACCTTATCATAGTTTCAGCAAATAGCTTTTTGTTAAATTTATGACTTTTTCTCATTTAAAACAAAGATGAATTCGTATCGGTCATAAGGACCATAAGGCAAAAAACTGCGACACGCAAAAAAAAAACATGATACATACTGGTTCCTCATAAATATGAAGCATTATCTTCACGATATTACCAACATGTTAAGAACAATTAGTTTGAATTCAGTGTCATTTTCTTTGTTATATTTTAAGTAATATTCTCTACATTGAACAAAATATTGAACATGCTGATGAAGAAATTATTATTAGTAAGGATGAATATTTATCTTCAACAACAGAAAATGGCATCGATATGTAAAACATACAACATTTATATGTAAAAAATGTATACAATGCATGTGTATATATACAATCTGCATATGAACAGATTTGTCAGAAGGAAAATTACTTTGATGAGCATTTAATCGCATCCATAGTCTCCGTGTTCATCCATAATTTTTCTAACAGATGTTTTTTTTTGTGAAGAAATGGACATGACAAAAAAAAATTCTGGTGAGAAGTGAAGGTGTAGTTTCATTGATTGTAAAAAAAAACCCTTTGATATTTGTGTCATGAATAGGTAATCATGATCGAAGATTCTGGTTACAAAAGGCCTCACAAATTATTATTAGGCTGAAAAGTAGACTTTTTGTGTGTGTGTGAGTCTTTGTATCACATAATTACTGCACCAACAATGATACGCAAGAAAAGGATAGTTCAGAAAAAATAAAACTGTGACACTGAAATAGGAATTATAACATCAATTTAAATTAAAACGTTATCTAAAACAGAAAAAGTAAGCCTTAATTTGATAAAATTGCCATAAAGTTTTGAACAATAAAAAAACACATAGCAAAAATCTTAAATATTTAAAATTGAAATAAAAGAAACAAATAAATATAAAAGTAACCTTACATATAGTATAGAAATTATAATATTAATTCAAACCAAAAGCTACTTTAAATAAAGATTTGATGAAACTACCATAAGCAAAATCTTATACGTGAATAGAAATTCTAACTTAAAATCACAATATTGACAATCTGTTAATCTCAATTAGTTTGAATTGAGTGTCATTTTCTTCAGTTGCATTTTTCTACTTTTTTTGTTACAATGGAAAAACATGGAATCTGCCTATAAAGGAAAATGGTACTTATGTATTGGCGTCATTGCAGCAAAATTTGCACCACAATATCAAAATAACAGATTCTTATATGGGAAAAAAATCAAATTTTGGTGAAAAAAGCCACTTTGACTGTAGTGACTCTAATACATTAGTATCAGGAAAAACAGTACCCTTTTTTAACAGAAGGAAATGTAGGAACTTAAGATTTTATTGACGAATGCCACTGTTCAAAATTACTCGCCAAGTTGGCAACGCTGATTTCACATGTGTTGTACGCGTTAAATTGGCAACCATGTGTTTTGTTCATGTAATGTCTCTAATAGGTTGCGATAATATGTAAGAACTGAAATATTATAGGAAGATTTTTTGGTACTTATGTATTATTGCAACAATTGCCAACTCTATTAATAACTCATCAAGTTGACAACAGCAATAATTTCCTATGTGTTGTCCACACTGAATTGGCAACCATGTGCTTCGTTTCATATAATGCCATCATAGGTTGAGATAATACATAAATACCTATTTTTTGACCAAATGGTCATGCTGACTTAGTTTCACGCTATGCACAGCCTAAATATAACTGCAGATTGATAGCATCACTAATTTCAGTTTAACAAAAAGAAAACCTCATATATAAATAAAAATTTGTATTAGCCTTTGTATTCTTACATATTAGCATCACCACAACCAAATTGGCACAAAGCAAATCACGCTATATCCACCAAAATCTGACTAATTTTTTTAAGACTGTATTCTGATAGAAAGATGCATCAGTCTTCCAGCTAAACCTGTTATATATTTTTCAATAACTAAATTAGTTTAATATACATTGTTTTGCTTATATTTTGTATGATTATTCTGAACCATTTCTGGGTTTAGATTTAATTCTGTCATTTCTTTTCAGCTTAAAAATTTTTGATTTATTTTGTATGTAGTCATATTGTAATACCTATTTTGGTTAAAGGCTGTGTCAGGTTTATTATTCTATTTTCATTTTGACCTTTATATGTATACATTTGATTCTTCTGTAGTGTTTTTGGTTTTAGATTTAATATAGTCATTTCTTTCCCAGCTTAAGAATCTCTGATGACTTAAATCACAGAAAGTCTTAAACATGAAAAATTGAAACAGATAGAAAATAAGCATAAATATATATGAAGCAACCTTACATATAGTAAAAATTATGATATTAATTGAACCCAAGAAGCAACCTCAAATATAAAAATCAAGGTCTAATTTTGACGAAAATACCATAAACAGCTCAGAACAAAAATAAAATATGTCAGAAAATGTCATATGTAAATAAAAATTCATATTAGCCTTCGTGTTCTTACATATTAGCATCATCACAGCCAAACTGGAACTAAGCACACACAAATCATACTATATCCCAACAAAATCCAGCTGATTTTTTTTTCATATAAAAACACGTAAGAATCTTTTGATATCAAGGAGCGATTAGCATGGCGCCAATTTGGCTGTGATGACGCTTACATGTAAGTAATCATAAATTCAAAATCAAATCATGATATTGGCAATCTGATAATCCAATTAGTTTGAATGGAGTGTCATTTTCTATGGTACTTACATATTATTGCAACCTATTGGCAATATTACATGAAATGAAGCATATGGTTGCCAATTTGGCAAGTCATTTATTAAGTTGGCAATATTTGCAACAATGTGTAAGTACCAAAAAAGATTATTGCTTTTTACCTTTATCGGCAAATTCCATGTTTCATCGATGTCGCAAAATAGTACCACAATCTAGCTTACAACAAAAAGAAAAGGTACTAACGTATTATTGCAACAATTGCCAACTTGCAATAATATGTGCATATGCGAGACACTAAAATAGAAAATACAGCATTAATTTTAATTAAAAGGTTATCGAAAACAAAAGAAAATTAAGCCTTAATTTTGCCAGAAAATATTAAAAAATTTGAACATGAATAAAAGAAACGTAAATATATATATAATGTAATCTAGCATATTGTAGAAATAACATTAATTCAAACCGAAAAGCAACCTTAAATACAAAAGCAAAGGTCTGATTTTGATGGGAAGTAGGCAAGATGTACCGCTAAAGTGTACTGCTATTTATATATATAGGCAATGATTTAGTAACAGCTTTTCTTACTTTGGCCGACTACCTTCTGTTGTCGTGATATGAACGTGAAATGAATTGTAGCCCAAGCACAACCTTAGATTGATAATACCACCAACATTCAGTTAGCAGAATAAGTAAAAGCAAATGTGCAAACCCAAGGTCCTTGCAACTGTTTTTTACCAAAATATGAACAAATCTTTTGCATTATTGACTCTAAGAATAACATAAAATTAATAAACATGAGAAGCAAAAAAATTTTCAGATACAGCAAAAAGGTTTGAAGAGTGTAATCAGGCTTTTTTGATAATCATAGTAGAGCTAAGATTAATCAGGAACATAAAATTAAATAGAAACATTTTATGGAAAGTAAATATCTTTAAAAGTGGTCACAACAGTAAAAATAGTAGCTTTAGGCCAGCGTGCATTATTACAAATCACAAAAGTTGATAAGAAAAATTATAAACAAAAAATTATACACAGATACATGAATTTAATACGGTAGCGAAACTTTGGTTTTGTCCACTAACGTTGGCGGCTAACGATCCATCTGATGTTTGATATCCCGTCACAAAATTTTCGAGTCAAAAGTTAAGCGAAAACCGAAATCACCTCACCTGGAATATCTGTACACTTTTACGGTACATATTGCCCCCCCCCTC